>CAUYUJ010022719.1:85000-119755 GCA_963575745.1 Prorocentrum cordatum
TGTTGTGGCAGACAGGTACAGTGAGTGTAACCTGAGAGGCCTATATCAGCAATGTCTCCAGTCATTTCGTTCCTCCGTCACCCGTTGTGCATGGGATCCTCGTATCAGCGGGCGGCACCCGAAGGGCTCAACAAGGAGCCAAGTGGTGTACCGTTCCCCGATACCCATCAGGGAGGAAGCGCTCAGTGCTGCCATGCAAGCGCTAAAGCCGCAACCCTAGCGGCGTCGAACCCTTCCCGAAGCCGTGCGATGGTCCTCCTGGTCCTCCTCCTGGTCCTCCTCTTCCTCCTCCTGCCTTCCTTCCGCTTCCTCCTGGGCCTTCTTCCGTCCTGCCTTCCTCCTCCTCCTCCTCCTCCTCCTCCTCCTCTTCCTCCTCCTTATCCTCCTCCTTCTCCTAGTCCTCCTCTTCCTGGTCCTCCTTCTTGTCCTTATTCTGTCGTTCCTCCTGCTCCTTCCTGCTCCTCCTCCTCCGTCCTGCTCCTGCTCCTGCTCCTGCTCCTGCTCCTGCTCCTCCAGGAGCCTGTCGGGGTTCGCCCGCCCCTTCTTGGCCCCCCTCTTCGTGGCGCCGCGGACCATCCTCCCCGACGGCCGCGCGCAACCCTGCGGCGGGCGGGCGGCCGAAGGACGCCTGCTTCGGAGCCTGAGCGGCCACGACGGGACAGGGGGGTGGGCACAAGAATAGTCAAGACACACGGCGACCTGCATTGTCCTCCTCTTCCTCCTCCTGCCTCCGCCACCTCCTCCTCCTCCTCCTCTTCCTCATCCTCGTCCTCCTCCTCCTTTTCCTCCTCCTCCTCCTCCTTCTCCACCTCCTCCTCCTGCCTCCTCCTCCTCCCCCTCGTCGTCCTCCTCCTCGTCGTCTCCTCGTCCTCCTCCTCCTCCTCGTCCTCCTCCTCGTCCTCCTCCTCCCTGCTCCTCCTCCTCCTCCTTCGTCGTCCTCCTTCTCCCCTCCTCCTGCTCGTCATCGTCTTCCTCCTCCTCCTCCTGCTCCTCCTCATCCTCCCTGTCCTCTGCCCTCCTCTGCTCCTCCTCTCCTCCCTCTCCTCCTCCTCCTCCTCCTCCTCCTTCTCCCCCTTCTCCCCACCTCCTCTTCCGCCGTCCTCCTCTCCTCCTTCCTCACTCCTTCCTGCCTCATCCCTCCTCCATCCCCCTTCCTTCCTCCTTATGCATCCTCCTCCTCCTCCTCCTCCTCATCCTTCTCCTCCTCCTCCTCCTTCTCATTCGAGTTTTCCCTCCTCATCTTCAAAACTGTCGTGGTCGTGGTCTTCCTCCTCTTCCTCTTACTGCTCCTCTCCTGCTCCTCTCCTGCTCCTCCTGCTCCTCATGCTCCTGCTCCTTCTCCTCCTCCTCCTCCTCCTCCTCCAAAGAGAGAACAAACAGAGAGAGAGAGAGAGAGCGAGAGTGAGACAGAAACAACGAGCGAGAGAGAAATGGAGGGGAAAGGAGAATCTGCCATTCTCAACTTCTGAGAACAGTATGTTCGACCTGTATGATGCAGGCATTCGATTTGTCCGTTCTTGGCGTGCTTGATCCTCCATGGAATTAGATTCCTCCGCTCCTCCGTGCTTGCCTCCACTTGGGATGTCTGCGAGCGAGAATCCGCCGACCCTGCCGGCGTGTGCGAGACGCTGTTCCGCTTGACTCGTCGTCGTCGTCGTCGTCGTCGTCGTCGTCGTCGTCGTCGTCGTCGTCGTCGTCGTCGTCTTCGTCGTCGCAGCGGCCGCCGCCGCCGCCGCCGCCGCCGCCGCCTCTCCCCCCCCCTCCTTTCCCTGGGCCCGTCGCCAACCCCCCCCCTTTCCCTGGACCCTCCTCCTCGAGCGCGCCAGCCAGGGGGAACCTGAGCAGCGCCGCAGACGAGCCGAAGGGAAGCCCCTCTCCCCTGATCCCTCTCCCGCCGGGGGGGGGGGGGAGCCTGGAGGGGGCGTTGGCGGGGCGTGTTGGAGGGTGTCCTGGGTCAGATTGCCGGGTAGGGGGGCATAACGGAGGCCCGCGTTTCTACGATTTTGTCAAGTTCCTCTCTCTCTCGCTCTCTTTCTCTCCTTCTCTCTCTCTCTCTCTTGCTCTGTCCCCCCCTTTGTGGAGGACGCTGCGATTGATTCCCATTCGTGTGAGGGGGTACAAGTTGATTCCCTTTGTGAGGATTACACATGGATTTCCTTTGTGGGGGGCTGCAAGGTCTGGCCTGGGGGAAAGGTCCCAGGAACAAAAAAAAAGCGCCCCCCCTGAATCCACTGGTCCAGTCCCCGGGGAGCCCCTGGGCTCAAAGAGGCCCCAAAAGGGCCACGTGTGCCACTAGCACGAGGTCCCCAGGACGGTTCCACTCGGCCCCGAAGCGCCGAACGGTCTGTCCCAGACGCCAACGATAGCCTCCAGACGGCCCTAAGAGGCTTCCGAGACGCCCCAAGAGATCTCCAAGAGCACCCCCACGATGCCCCCAAGAGACAACATTCATGCAGTTTCCAATTGTTGTTCAAGGATTTTTGCGTTCTCGTCTTTTTGGCTTCCCGACGTTCCAGGACGGCCCAAGATGCCCAGAAAGGTCGCCCCAAGACGGCCTAACTAAGAGGCCTCCGAAAGGGCCCCAAAACGACACAAGAGGGCCACAAGACAGCCCACGAGGCCTTCAGGACGGCCCAAGAGGCTCCCAAGACGGCTCCAAGAGGGAGCCCAGACGAGTGAACCCATCGGACATTTCGAGCCCTCTGCCCCGAGAGGCTCCCGGGAGGCCCCAAGAGGCCCCCAAGAGAAGAAGACCCTAAGATGCCCCCAGGAAGGCCCAAGAGGCCCCCAAGAGGCCCCCGAGAGGCCCCCGAGAGGCTCCCGAGGTGCTCCCAGAAGACTCCCAAACTGCCCCCCAAAGGTCCCCGAAAGCGTTTCGGAGAGACCCCCAAGAAGCACCCCTGAGGACTCCGACCCACGTCAGCGTCGTCGCCGCCGCCGCCGCTGCCGTCCCCCTTCACAGTCGGCGGCACCGGCCGTGAGGCCTTCGCAAGAAGAAGTGCTCGACGCCGGCGCTCGTCGCAGAGGCGAGGGCGGAGCGCTCGAGAGGTTCGGGCCCCCTCGAGGGGCCCTCGACCGGGCCGAAAACTGCGTGTCCAGGATTTCCATGGAAACCACTGGTTTGTTTCGTTTCCCGAGCGGGGTGGCCAGAAAGATCCCGCCACGACCCATGCACTACAAGACTCCTCGGTGCGCGCGTCGCCCAATTGGGGGGCGCGGCGCACACGCCGTGTCAGTATGTTGGGGTGACGCCGAGGGCACTCCGATGGCGCATCGCGCCGAAGAGCGGTGGGTCAGAACCGGCAGCACGACGCGCTAAACGAAAGTCTCCCACGGTACACGTCGGTCGGAAGAAGCAGGCAAAAACATACAGTAGGAAGGCGGATATGGTGGATGCTGGGTCCAGGTCCTCCCAGAGAGTACCAAGACACAGCAAACGCATGCCGATTCTTGAAGTAGGAAGGCGCTTTTGAAGTAGACTGGGATCTGGGAATCCAGAAATATCTGCTTTCAACGACCGGCGTGCATCGTCCGCAGTGCCGCCGGGTCCGTCAGGCTCCGCGGGCGGCGGCGAGGAGGAATGGAAGGGAGGAGGAGGAGGAGGAGGAGGAGGAGGAGGAGGAGGAGGAGGAGGAGGAGGAGGAGGAGGAGGAGGAGGAGGAGTGTGGAGGAGGAGGAGGAGGAGGAGGAGGAGGAGGAGGAGGAGGAGGAGGAGGAGGAGGAGGAGGAGGAGGAGGAGGAGCGTCGACTCTCGTCAGGGACGTGCGGACGCTGCTCCTTGCCACGCTGGAGGCCGAGGGGGCGGTGCGTGCCGACGGGCAGGTCCAGGCTCGAGCGCGATCTGCAGATGGAGATGGGCCAGAGCATGAAGCCGAGCTGAAGGCCCGTCGACAGCAGGCGGCTAGTGAGACCGCGATGGTCGCTGCGACTGGCAGCGAGCGTGAAAGTGAACTTCTGAGGGCCCTGGAGAGCAGGGTTTGCCCGACTGGGGTCGCTCCGAAGGAGAGCCCGCAGTCGGACGTGAGGCACTGCGGGTCCCCCACACCCCCAGGCTGTTCGGCGGGTTCTGGCCCTGGCGGCTCCGTCTAACAGCCCGAGGGAGGATGGAATCCGCGGTGCATGGATGCAGTCAGCGTCGGTCGCGCGTCGCGGGCCCCCCTGGCTGTATCGGACCCCGTCGCCGCACCTGCGGAGCGGGGCGCCGCCAGGCCCCCGCGGCCGCGCGCCGACCTCGTTCCCGACGTCACAGGGGCACACAATTTCGTTTGAGGTTTTTCGGCCTGGAACTCGGAATTCGGCGTCCAGAGCTTTGAGACCGGTTTTCGTTGCCCCCGATGTGTGTTTAGTTTAGTTTAGGAGGAGGAGGAGGAGGAGGAGGAGGAGGAGGAGGAGGAGTGTGAAGGAGGAGGAGGAGAGGGAGGAGGAGGAGGAGGAGGAGGAGGAGGAGGAGGAGGAGGAGGAGGAGGAGGAGGGAGGAGGAGGAGGAGGAGGAGGAGGAGGAGGAGGAGGAGGAGGAGGAGGAGTGTGGAGGAGGAGGAGCAGTCCAGAAATATCTGCTTTCAACGACCGGCGTGCATCCCCGATCCGCGTCGCCTGCCCTTCGGGCCGTGAACTCCGGCCTCCGGCGGCCGAGCGGGGCGATCGGGGGGCAGTGCCGGGAGTGCTCTCGGCGAGGCGCGGCTGCTGGAGAGCACCCCGGGGCCGAGAGTTCAGTCGGGCGTGTCCCCCTACAGGGGGATTCTGGGCGAAAATTGAAAATACCCCCAAAATGCCCCCAAATGGTCAAAAATAATCGAAAAGTAGTGCCCAGACTGTTTTGGGATTACCCTGAATATTCCCCCTGTAGAGGGACGGGCCCGACTTAAGCCGAGAGCCAACGAGCACGCCCCAGAACCTTCAACCTCGAGCTCCGAAGCTTCGAGGGAGGCGAGGGAGACGAGCCGATGAATCGAACAAGCCCCGCAGACTTCCTTGGCCGACGGCCTCGCCGCACGTCGGCGGTGCCCGCGCAGGCACCGCGGGCGGCAGGCGCAGAGGGGTGGGGCTCGCTCGCGAGGAGGTGGGGGCTGCGAGGGGGCCCTTCCGCGCGCGAGAGCGTTTGCGAGACACGGGGGATCTCAGATCTCAGGAGCAGGCTCCTCGAGAGGCTCCTCAGGTGGAGGAGGAGGAGGAGGAGGCAGAGGAGGAGGAGGAGAAGGAGGAGGAGGAGGAGGAGGAGGAGGAGGAGGAGGAGGAGGAGGAGGAGCAGGCTCCTCGAGAGGCGGAGCGGCTGCGGAGACGAGGGGGGAGGAGAACGAGCGCCAGGGCTGGGAGGCAAAGGGGGGGCCCCCGCAGTGCCGCCGGGTCCGTCAGGCTCCGCGGGCGGCGGCGAGGAGGAATGGGAGGGAGGAGAAAGAGGACGGGGAGGAGCAGGAGCAGGAGCAGGAGGAGGAGGAGGAGGAGGAGGAGGAGGAGGAGGAGGAGGAGGAGGAGGAGGAGGAGGAGTGTGGACACCTCGAAGAATCCAGATGAGGGGGAGGAGCCAGGCGCCAGCCCCACAGGCTTGCCGCAACGGGCCCGAGGAGCCCCCCAAACCTCAATCCTGGGTGAGGCCCGATTGCCCCACGCCGGAGCCGCGAGGGGAGGGCAGTCTCCTCACGGAAGGCAGCCAGGGTCTCCTCGAGGTGGTGGTACGAGAGGTACTCCTGCGAGCCCTCCTTCTCCTCCCCCTCGCTCCGTCGATATCCCTTCCTACAGCCTCCCCCTCCCCAGTCTTCCTCCTCCCCCTCCTCCTTCCCCTTCCCGTCCTTCTTTCCTCCTCCTTCGTCCCCCTGCCTCCTCCTTCGTCCCATCTCCCTCCTCCCTCGCCTTCATCCCCTTTCCCAATAACTCCGCCGACCCTGCCGGTGTGTGTGAGGGGCCTGTCTGTTCGAGTCGTCGTCTCCATCAGTCGTCGTCTCCGTCGTCCCCTTTCCCTGCAGCCTCCTCCTCAAGCCTGCCAGCGAGATAAATCTAGCAGTGTCGTAATCGAGTCGAAGGGAAGCCCCTTCTCTTTGATCCCCTCCCCGTCGGGGGGGTCTGGGGGGTAAGGGGGGAGGGCCCCCGGGGGGGGGGGGGTCAAATACGCATTCATTCCTCCCTGAGGGTCTCAGGGCCTCAGACAGAACCAGGACAGGCCACGAGTGCCCCAAGAGGCCCCCGAGACAGTCCAAAAGGGCAACCAATCACCAAACGATCGGTCCAAAACGCGCTCACGCCCTCCAGACTGCACAAGAGGTCTCCAATTCGCCCCAAGAAGCCTCCAAGAGCACCCCCGAGAGGGCCCCAAGAGGCAAAAATCATGTTCCTCTGGTTTGTGTTTACGGATTTGGGCGTTCTCGCCTTCTTCTTTTCCCGCCGCTCCAAGACAGCCCTATAGGCCCCCAAGATCGCCCCAACACGGCCCAAGAGGCCTCCAAGAGGGCCCCCAAACAGCCCAAGAGGACTCCAAGAGAGCCCGAATCGCCTCCGAAACGGCCCAAGACCCCAAGAGGCCCACAGGAGGCCCCCAGGAAGCCCGAAGAGGCCATCCGAGAGGACCCCCCGAGGCCCCCCAAACTCCTCCCCAGAGGCCCCCGAAGGACTTCCGAAGAGTCCCCAAAAGGCATCCCTGAGGACTCTGGCCCAGGTCCGCGTCGTCGTCGCCGCCGCCGCCGCCGTTGTCTTCGCCGTCCCCCGCCTCCGCAAGAACTCATCCGCTTCGCACCCCCAGACGGGTCGGCAGAGCGGGGTGGGCGTCTCGCTGGAGACTTCCTCGCCATCTGTGACCCTGAGGCTAAACAGTTCCACGGTTTGAGTGCGGGTCCTTTTCAAAATGCGGCTCTCGTCTTGGCGCAGCACATTTTTGTTGTTTGTTGTGTTTTTTATTGTGTGTGTGTGTGTCTGTGTATGTGTGTGTTTTGGGGGCTTTATTATCTTAAAAGTTCGCAGCGGATTCACTGATAGAGGGCGGGTGGTTTTCAACATGCCGTTATCGCCTTAGCGCCGCGCACACTCCTCTTAGACATTCGCAGCCGTGTGAAATATAGTGGACGATTGGTTTTTAGAATGTAGCTCTCGCTTTTGCGCCGCGCACATTCGTTTTTCAAAGCTTTCAGAAATTTCACATGGAAAGGAGGTGGTTTTCAAACTGCGGCTCGCCTTAGCGACGCGCGCATTCGCCTTACACGTTTGCAGCAATTCCCCGAACGGAGGGCACATGGTTCTCGCCTTAGCGCCGCGCGCAGTCGCTGTAAACATGAACCAGTTTCAAAGAATGGAGGGCGGTTCCTTTCGAAATGTGGTTCTTGGTTCAGCACCACGCACATTCGTATTCAAAGTTAGCAGCAGGTTTGTGGATTCGTATAGCCGACGCCCCAGAAATTGCATTCTGGCGCAATGGAGGACCGCCAGGAAGCGACAGTCATGTAGATTCGCGGTGTCGAAATGCGAAGAATGTTTTGTTCGACAGAGGCGCACCCGTGGCCCCAGCTGGTATCGGTCAGCTGTCGAAGACTGCAAAACGTCCGGCGGCGGTGCTACTACTGCTACCGCGCACCACTACTTCCACAACACCTGGATCCAAGCCGCACGTTCGACGCCGAGGGTCAGAGCGCCAGGGTATTGAGAGCGTCGCTCTGCCTCTCCCGCCCCCTCCCCGCACGGCCCTCACTGCCGCGGCTGCCTCGGCAGCTGTCCCCGCGGCCCGCACCGCCGGCGTGCTGTTCGCCGCCGCCGCCCGCCGCCACGCCGCGGGCGCCACCCCCCCCAATGCTGCCGGGCCTGGGCGCGGATGCGCCTGCATCCGCGGGGGCCTCCAGCCACGGCCCGCTCACTGCCTCCCCTGGCTGCGCCGCTCTGCCCGGGCACTGCGCCGGGGCCCGCGCGCTGCCGGCGAGCTCCTGGGCCGCCGCCGCTGCCGCGGCGGCGCCGCGTGCCTCGGGGGGGCCCAGGGGCGCGGCGGGGCCCGTGCGGTCCGATGCGCGAGCCCCAGCGCTGCCCCTGGCACCACCTGGGCCTCTCGAAGACAAGCTGCACCGCGTCCGCAGCTCGGTCCAGGCCCTCCGCCACGGCCATCGGGCAAGCCCAGGAACAGCCCATGCCATCTGGCAAACACCGAACCAATGTTAGCGTGCACTCGACGGATAGGCGGAAACGGTGATGACACTCACTGAAGCGGAAACGCACCCCGCTCACAGCGGGCGGCAAATCGTCCTTGGTGGACTTCTCGAGGACACGACGGAGCCAGAATTCAAAATCAGTTTGCTGACCTGGCTCAACACACTGCAAAAGACTCGGTTGGGAAGCACTTATTTGCGACCAAGAGGCGCCAGCAAACATCTCGAAGGCACTGCTGCAGCCCAGCATTCTGAGGTCTGATGACTGAGCGTCGATCCAAACAGCAATCTCGGATGCAACAGACTCAGAGCTACCTGAATAGGTGATAGCATCGGAGGGCTTCTTACCGCGGGACTGCAACCCGTCCTGGGCACTTTTCGACAATTGGGCACTGGGCAACGCCATGCTAGATGATGGAGCCAGGTCTGCGAACTCCAGGAAGCCGACTAGGTACGACCACTTTTCATCACCACTGCTGAAACGCACGCAAAATGCTTCCAGCGGCAACGCACTGCCACCATTGCAACGCATATGTACGTGAAAAACCTTACAGAATTCCTCATACGCGGTAATGGAAGTTACCTCTTCAACAAACCTCTCGCGAACGGCCTGCGTGGCAAGAAAATTCGACAGCCTCTCTCCCACCAAAGCTCGAGGCGGATCATGCAATAGCAAAGTGGCGAGTTGGTGGGAAGGCTGCGTGAACCTCAACTCGCCATCGAGCTGCACCACAGCGTCGCACATGCCTGCTAATATCGACCTTGCCGCGCGCAGCTCGCTCCAGTATGTTTGACCCTCCGAACGGGCCAGGGCTACATATGAGATGACGACGTGGAAGAGAGCTATTGTCAAAGTGCCGCCCACTGCAACGCCAAAAACGTCGTTAAATGATCCAGAGTCAGCGCAAGCCCTTTCATTTGAATTGCCAACATACAAGGCGAGCGCAGCGGATAGATAGCAGACTGTCGACCAAAACAAGTTCAGAGGAAGGGTCAGGTCAACAAAACTGAAAGTAATACAATCAATCACAATATGAACCTTGAGGTCATCAATCGAGTCCGCGACCTGCAACAAAGGTGACACCGTCAATGCATTTGAAAGGCAGATTGAAGAATACCATAAGTGAAGTAGTGATGGGGTCATCAGCCTTGGAAACATATTGAGGGTCACCATGGTCGTCGAGCAGAAGGCGTAGTGCAAACGCCTCCCGGGGGCGAGCAGCCCAAGCGGGAGAACAAATCCGACGGCGGCTACAGAAGCGATCTAGCAACATCGTCGAGACATGTCAAGCCTCATGGCTCGCTTGTGCAAGTGAACGGCATCTTGACTGCTATCTCTCTCAATAAAGCATGTCCCCACCCTTTGACAGAACACGAGCAATCGAGCAGAGCAATCGCGAAGGCAAAATCTCCATGTGCCTTCGACCCACAACTGCCGCATCAGCACCATAACGGTGCAGAATATCCAGGCAACAGCTTGCACTTGATACCCAAGGGTGGATAAGTCTGGGACGGCCATTGGGAGGAAACACGTTTCACCTCGCTTGTGTCAAAGGCTAGCCGCCCTAACGCTCCAAGGCAAAATGCATGAAGCCCAAGACTTGAGCCAACATGACTTCTTGGGCCAAAATGGCTACGGAAATGCGAAGAAGGGTGTTCTTGCACGGCTTAGGATTGTCAGGACGCAGCTAGGATTGCCAAGACGCAGCAATCATGTTGACCCGCGGTAATGAGATCCCCAAAGCAGCACATGGTTTTTGATACGGTTGAGGATTGTCAAACGGTTCTCTTCTAGTGTGCCACTTTCCCGCAATGGCGTATGATCTCGTAGTGACCTGTGAAGAGAAACTTGGAGGGAAAGTTTACTGCAACATTGATGCGCCGTGGGATCACGATTTGCACTGGTCCTCCTCCCACATCCTCCTCCCTCTTTCGTCTTCCCTCCTCACCCCCCCAACTCCTTCTTCTCTCTCCTCCCTCATCCTTCGTCCTCCGCCTCGCCCCCATCCTCTTCCCCCTGCTCCTCCATCTCCCAGTGCCCCCCCCCCATGCCTCCAATCATCGTTCCCCCTCATCACTTATCTCCCTCTCTCATCATGTTTCATCCTCCTCCTCCTCGTCGCCCCTCCTCCTCCTCCTGCCTCCTCTCTGCTCCTGCCGTCCTCTCTCTCAAAGATCGAGTTCGGAGGCGTGGGGATGTCTTTGGCCATTTTCGGGCCTCTGAAGGCATCCGCGGGCTCATCCTGGGACACCTGGAAGCCTCTGGATATACAATATACACGGGCGTTCCACCGCATCGCGTGCGCTGGGGTGGCGACGCGCGGAGGCGCACGCCGTGAATGAGAAGTGTTCGCGTGCAGTCCACTGCCAACTGCGATACAGTCGGCCCGTACCATAAGGACGCGCGATAAGGATGCAAGGCCCTTGGGCGCCCACTTCGAGGCTCTTCGAGCGGGGCGCGGCCAACGAAAGTAGCCAAGGATGGACCGAGGCAAGGATGCAAGGGTATCCTTGGCAAGGTTGTTCATCCTTACTACGAGGGTCGACTATAATGTTCGCAATAATGCGAAAGTGGAGAATCATATCTGAAGTCGTGCCGTGAGGTCAAGCGGGTTGCTGCGTTTAGAGGGGTCTAGTGGAGCTGATGTTTGGTTTTCTCTGGACAGCCTCAAGGGTACTCCGGGGAGGGCCGAGTATACGGGCCAATTATCCGTTTCAGATTTCCCTATTCCTACTCTTCCTTTTCTCATTATTTATTTTCCTATTCCTTTGCCTTATTACTATCTCCTTCCTGTCGCATCACCAAACGTATCCATAGGCCAAGCTGGGCGTTTTGCCTGAAACTTCTTCGTCAAACATGCCTGACACCTGCAGTTTGTCAAGGATGGAGCCCGGGTGGTTTTCAATTGCGGCTTCCGCGTAGCGCCGAGCGCATCCGTCTTACACCTTCCTGCAGCTTCAAGGATGGAGGGCAGTTTCTTTTCAACATGTGGCTCTCGAGTTAGCGCCGCGCGCATTCGCCCCCAAACTTTGCAACAGACGCAAAGATGGAGGCCGGGTAATTTGGAAAATGCGGAAATCTTCGAAGCGCCGCGCACATTCGTCTAAACAAATTGCAGCACCGATAAGGATGGTGGCCAGCTCGTTTTCAAAATGTGGCTTTCGGCTGAGTGCCGAGCACACTCCTCGACCCAACCTACCCCTGGTGCAAAAACAACTGGTCGGTGCGCATCCATACGACCCAACCCTACCATCCGATACGAACTGTGCAACCCTGCTCGCACGCACACGACCCAACCCTTACCGTCCGATGTGAACAACTACCATTTGGCGTGCATTCGCACGACTGGACCGTGACCATACAGCTGTCAAAATAAGATCGGACGCGCATATTTCCGACCCAACACTCGCCATCGAATGTAACATATATTGTCCGGTGCACATCTGCCAATCCCAAGTGTCACCACCCGATGAATTAATGTTTTTCGGTGCGCATCCATCCGACCCCACCCTTCCCATCCGGTGCACAAACTACACTGTGGCACAAATCCGTAAGACCCAACCCTCACCGCCCCTTGTGAATCATTTTTCTGTGCGCATCTGCTGACCTTCAACATCGATCCACCCCCTGGCCCCGAAGGGCTTCTGGGCACCAAAGCACAACGAATCAATACGTCGATTGCAAATATCAAATACATGGATACGGTTCGGCAAACCTCGCCGACTCCGATTTGGGACCCAAGCGTTCCCTAGGCTGCCCCTGGCGATCTCGAACGCTCCCAGACGCTACAATCCACCGCCACGCGCTCCAAGGCTCGCCGTCGCCACCGGCAGCAACGGCATCGACGTCCTCATCTCCGCCGCCCCCGTCGCCGCAGGAGGCCTCAAAGAGCAAACGGGCTCCGACCGCGTTGCCGCGTAGACCCCGAGCGGTCTTCGCAGCGGGGCCCTCGCCTAACGCACACCGTCCTTCGCACAGCTGGACAGCAGACGGAGGTCGGGCCGCTTCGAACCAAGGGGCCCTCGCCCTGGCGCCGCGCACGCGCGGCTCTCCAAACTTGAAGGGGCCCTGGGACACACAAATCAGAGGCAGCAACGTGGAATGGGGACTCCCCGCTGCAATGTCCCGGCGGAAAACCGCGGGTCACGCCCGGAGGCCGCGAGGAGGACATCCACCACGCCCATATCCTCCTCCTTGACGTCCACCACCTCATCCTCCTCCGTCCTCCGCAACAAGCACCTGCTCGTGCACCTTCTCGAGCAGCGCCACCCTGGCATCCCCCTCCCCATCGTCATCCTCCTCCTGGCCATCCTGGTCTCCCTCCTCCTCCTCCTCCTCATCATCCTGCTGCTCCTCCTCCTCCTCCTCCTCCTCATCCTCCTCCTTGTCCTGCTGTTCCTCCTCCTCCTCCTCCCTTACCTCCACCTCGTCCTCCCCCCCATCCTCCTCCACCTGCTCCTGCACCAGATCATGAATAAGACGCGGCAGGCTGCATGAATAAGACGGTGCCGGTGCACCTACATCCGCGGGCAGCTTGCGCGCGGGTGAACGCGCAATCGATCCCCGCGGCATCGCCCCCCCAACTTCAAACTAGGCTGTGCAACGGACCGCTTCTGTCAAAGCCTCGTCTCCCCCCTCGGGGGCGGTTAACCCACCCATCCCGCTAGCAGACCGTGGAAGCCTTGGATAAGGAATCCAATGTCTGGAGCACTGTGGAGATCCACTTGCGTGGAACGGGGGGGGGGGCAGAAGTTGTCCGGCCCCAATCATTGTGAGCTCTCTACCCTCCCTCCTTCTCCTCTCCCTCCCCCCCTACCTCCTCCTCCTTTCCGCCTCCCTCCTCCCTCCCCCTTCCCTTCCACCCTTCCTCCGCCCCAGATCCCCTGGAGGAGGACGGCAGGTTACCGGTGCGGTTGCGGTTGCGCGCCCGCGGGCGGGTTGAAACGTGTCGCCCAGGTGTTGTTGCGGTTGCGCGCCCGCGGGCGGGTTGAAATGTGTCGCCCAGGTGCGGTTGCGGTTGCGCGCCCGCAGGCGGGTCGAAATGTGTCGCCCAGTTGGGGCTGCGGTTGCGCGCCCGAGGGCGGGTTGAAATGTGTCGCCCAGTTGCGGTTCCGCGCTCGCGGGCGGGGTGAAATGTGTCGCCCAGTAGCTGTTGCAGTTGCGCGCCCGCGGGCGGGTCGAAATGTGTCGCCCAGGTGCGGTTGCGGTTGCGCGCCCGCGGGCGGGTTGAAATGTGTCGCGTAGTTGTGGTTGCGCGCCCGCGGGCGGGTCGAAATGTGTCGCCCAAGTGCGGTGCGGTTGCGCGCCCGCGGGCGGGTTGAAATGTGTCGCCCAGTAGCTGTTGCAGTTGCGCGCCCGCGGCCGGGTCGAAACGTGTCGCCCAGTTGCGGTTGCGGTTGCGCGCCCGAGGGCGGGTTGAAATGTGTCGCCCAGGTGCGGTTGCGGTTGCGGTTGCGCGCCCGCGAGAGGATTGAAATGCGTCGCCCAGGTGCGGTTGCGCGCCCGCGGGCGGGTCAAAATGTGCCACGTAATTGCGGTTGCGGTTGCGCGCCCGCGGGCGTGTTGAAATGTATCGCCCAGTTGCGGTTGCGTGCCCGCGGGCGGGTCGAAATGTCGCCCAGGTGCGGTTGCGGTTGCGCGCCCGCGGGCGGATTGAAATGTGTCGCCCAGGTGCGGTTGCGGTTGCGCGCCCGCGGGCGGATTCAAATGTGCCGCCCAGCTGCGCTTGCGCGCCCGAGGGCGGGTTGAAATGTGTCGCCCAGGTGCGGTTGCGGTTGCGCGCCCGCGGGCGGGGTGAAATGTGTCGCCCAGGTGCGGTTGCAGTTGCGCGCCCGCGGGCGGGTCGAAATGTGTCGCCCAGGTGTGGTTGCGGTTGCGCGCCCGCGGGCGGGTTGAAATGTGTCGCCCACTTGCGGTTGTGCGCCCGCGGGCGGGTTGAAATGTGACGCCCAGTTGCGGTTGCGGTTGCGCGCCCGCAGGCGGGTCGAAATGTGTCGCCCAGTTGGGGCTGCGGTTGCGCGCCCGCGGACGGGTCGAAATGTGTCGCCCAATTGGGGTTGCGCGCCCGCGGGCGGTTTGAAATGTGTTGTTCATGGTGCCCTCCTGACGTTCAGTCAGACAATCTGTCAATCAATCAGTCAATCAATCAGTCAGTCAGTCAGTCGGTCACCGGCGGGCACGGAATTTCACCCGGCTCCGCCGGGAATACATGCACACAAATAACAGGATTCCCCATATGTTCCCATAGTTCCTGGGTTTGTGTCTTCCCCACCACTTCCCATGTTTTCCTATATTTCCTGGGAGTCGACGGTCAGGTGTGTCCGTGTGTTTTTCCCCCTCCTGAAAACTGTTCTCGGCTGTGCGAGTGGAGGGCGAGCCCTTCCTAGAGCGGCTGGGGCACCGTGCTGCTCACTTCGGGCCCGAGGGCTTCCTGGCACGCGCGCGTTCTACGAGGCCCCGCCCGGGGCATTTGCTTGCTCTTCGCAGGCGCTCGGGCGCCCAGAGGGGTAGACAAGGAAGCCTTGGATATGGCATCCGGGGCCTGGAAGCCGGTAGGGCTCCAACATCGTGGCTCGGCCATGGACATGACTGCCGCCCTCCCCACACGAAGCATCCTCCAGGGCTTGCCGCCTCCTGGGCGCATCCCTTGACGAAGGCCCCCACCGTCTCGGGGTCTCCCCTTGGCCTCGCGCACGTTCGAAGACAACGTCCACCATCCACACTCGCTTCACCCTTCCTCGACCTCTACGACCCGGCGTTCCAGCCCGTGCAACAGCTGTCACGGATAGCTGGCGGCTCCTTCCTTCCGAAGCATACGTCCACGAACTTGACATCCTGCAACGCCCTGATGGATGGAGGGCATGTTCTTTTCAGTATCCCGGCAAAGCAACCTAACAGCGATGTGTAAAAGCAGATCTGGAAGCATTCCCCTTAAGATTCAGAAGAGAATCCAGTTGTAGAATTCTGCTGTTCTCTAAATCGCAGTCACATTCGCGATGACAGTCGCAGTGACAACGGCAGTCGCAGTCACAGCCTCAGCCTCAGCCTGCCTCAGCATCAGCCTGCCTCAGCCTCAGCCTCAGCCTGCCTCAGCCTCAGCCTCAGCCTGCTTCAGCCTCAGCCTCAGTCTGCCTTCAGCCTCGGCCTCAGCCTCAGCCTGCCTCAGCCTCAGCCTGCCTCCTCAGCATCAGCCTCAGCCGCCTCAGCCTCAGCCTGCCTCAGCCTCAGCCTGTTCAGCCTCAGCCTCAGCCTGCTTCAGCCTCAGCCTCAGTCTGCCTTCAGCCTCGGCCTCAGCCTCAGCCTGCCTCAGCCTCAGGGCCTGCCTCAGCCTCAGCCTGCATCAGCCTCAGCCTCAGCCTCAGCCTGCCTCAGCATCAGCCTGGCCTCAGCGTACTTGCCTCAAGAGCACCCGAGTCCTGCCCAAGCCTCAGCCTCAGTTTTACCTCAGCCTCAGCCTCGACTGCCTCAGCCCTCCAAAGCCTCAGCATGCCATCAGCCCTCCAGCCCAGCCTCAGCCTGCCCCCAGAGCCTCAGCATCAGCCTGCATCAGCCTCAGCCTCAGCCTCAGCCTGCCTCAGCATCAGCCTACCTCAGCCTCAGCCTCAGCCTCAGCCTGCCTCAGCCTCAGCCTCAGCCTGCTTCAGCCTCAGCATCAGTCTGCCTTCAGCCTCGGCCTCAGCCTCAGCCTGCCTCAGCCTCACCCTGCATCAGCCTCAGCCTCAGCCTCAGCCTGCTCAGCATCAGCCTGCCTCAGCCTCAGCCTCAGCCTGCCTCAGCCTCAGCCTCAGCCTCAGGCTCAGCGTCCAGCCTCAGCCTCAGCCTCAGCCTCAGCCTGCCTCAGCCTCAGCCTGCCCTCAGCCTCAGGCCTCAGCCTGCCCCGCACTCAGCCGCCTCAGCCTCAGCCTCAGCTGCCCGGCCTCAGCCTCAGACTTGAGGCCTCAGCGCAGCTCAGACATCTTCAGGCCTCGTGCCTCAGCTCGAGCTGCCTCAGCCTCAGCTCAGCCTGCCTCACCTGAACCTCAGCCTGCTTCAGCCTCAGGCCTCAGCCTGCATCAGCCTTAGGCCTCAGCCTGCGCCTGCCTCAGCCTCGCCGGCCTCAGCCCTTCAGCTCAGCCTGCTCAGCCTGCCTCAGCCTCAGCCTCAGCCTCAGCCTGCCTCAGCCTCAGCCTGCCTTCAGCCTCGGCCTCGGCCTCAGCCTCAACCTGAGCCTCAGCCTGTCTCAGCATCGGCCTGCCTCAGCCTAAGCCTCAGCCTGCCTCAGCCTCAGCCTGCCTCAGCCTCAGCCTCAGCCTGCCTCAGCCTCAGCCTGAGCCCCAGTCTGCTTCAGCCTCAGCCTCAGTCTGCCTTCAGCCTCGGCCTCAGCCTCAGCCTGCCTTCAGCCTCGGCCTCAGCCTCAGCCTGCCTCAGCCTCAGCCTCAGCCTCAGCCTGAGCCTCAGCCTCGGCCTCAGCCTCAGCCTGCCTCAGCCTCAGCCTCAGCCTCAGCCTGCCTCAGCCTCAGCCTGCTTCAGCGTCCTGCCTGTAGCCCTGCCTCAGCCTCAGCCTCAGCCTCAGCCTCAGCCTCAGCCTAAGCCTCAGCCTAAGCCTCAGCCTCAGCCTGCCTCAGCATCAGCCTGCCTCAGCCTCAGCCTCTGCCTGCCTCATCATCAGCCTGCCTTAGCCTCAGCCTCAGCCTGCCTCAGCCTCAGCCTCAGCCTGCTTCAGCGTCTGCCTTAGCCTGCCTCAGCCTCAGCCTCAGCCTCAGCCTGCCTCAGCCTCAGCCTCAGCCTGCTTCAGCCTCAGCCTCAGCCTGCCTCAGCCTCAGCCTCAGCCTGCCTCAGCCTCAGCCCCAGCCTCAGCATCAGCCTCAGTCTGCCTTCAGCCTCGGCCTCAGCCTCAGCCTGCCTCAGCCTCAGCCTCAGCCTCAACCTGAGCCTCAGCCTAAGCCTGCCTCAGCATCAGCCTGCCTCAGCCTCAGCATCAGCCTGCCTCAGCCCCAGCCTCAGCCTGCTTCAGCCTCAGCCCTCAGCCTCAGTCTGCCTTCAGCCTCGGCCTCAGCCTCAGCCTGCCTCAGCCTCAGCCTGCATAGCATCAGCCTCAGCCTCAGCCTGCCTCAGCATCAGCCTCCCTCAGCCTCAGCCTCAGCCTGCCTCAGCCTCAGTCCTGCCTTCAGCCTCAGCCTCAGCCTCAGCCTGCCTCAGCATCAGCCTGCCTCAGCCTCAGCCTCAGCCTGCCTCAGCCTCAGCCTCAGCTGCTTCAGCCTCAGCCTCAGTCTGCCTTCAGCCTCGGCCTCAGCCTCAGCCTGCCTCATCCTCAGCCTGCCTCAGCCTCAGCATCAGCCTGCCTCAACATTCAAAATGTGGCCCGGGAATGGAGTTCTGGGAACTCGAAGAACACGAAGTGGCCTACAGTTGGCTCCGGGCATTCAAAATCATGCCCAGGAATGGAGTTCTGGGAACTCGAAGACCACGAAGTGGCCTACAGGTGGCTCCGGGCATTCAAAATCATGCCCAGGAATGGAGTTCTGGGAACTCGAAGACCACGAAATGGCCTACAGTTGGCTCCGGGCATTCAAAATCATGCCCAGGAATGGAGCTCTGGGAACTCGAAGACCACAAAGTGGCCTACAGTTGGCTCCGGGCATTCAAAATCATGCCCATGAATGGAGCTCTGGGAACTCGAAGACCACGAAATGCGTTACCGTTTGCTAAAAAAGGAGTCCCCGGATTCCCGCGGCAGTCCCCGGATTCCCGCGGCACCCGTCCGGCATCTGCCCAGACCCCCCTGGGGAGTCATGATGTTCTCCTTTGAGACCACCAGAAACCTATCAGTCTTCGCTGTTAGGTAAAAAGGAGGCTATTCCTGTGCCTCCTTGCAGGGCTCCTCCCGCGATTTTGACATCCTGTAGCGATTAGGAGGATGAAGGGCACGCGCTTCTCGAAATTGGACCACCCGGTGCGTCCATCAAGTGCTCCCTCGTCCCACTGGCGGACCGACTAGCGGCTCGTTGTTCAAGGGGAGGCGCCCGCAGGGGAATGGAAGTTTTGTGTGGACTATTAAGAAATGACTTGGGACTGGAGGGTGTTTTCCAGCATCGGTTGATGCATCTTGGCTTTGCTCTGGTCCTCCTCCTCCTCTTCCTCCTCCTCGTCTCCCTCTTCGTCCTCTGTCCTCCTTGTCCCCCTCCTCATCCCCCTTCTCCTCCTCCGCCTCCCCCCTGGACGCACGAACAAACAATACAACACCAAACACCTTGACTCCCGAACCCAACTTTCAACCGACCGACATGTACCGCCAGAGCATCAAGGTCCGCCGCTTCGGAGCCGGGCCTGGGGCCTCGAGAGCCTCTCTGCTCTCCTGCCTCACTTCTCCCTGGTCTCTCTCTCTCTCTCTCTCTCTCTCTCCCTCTCTCTCGCTCTCATTTTTTTCATTTTGGCGCGGCGCAAGCAGCCCGAACTGCAGCCCTTGGTGCTCTAGGACTGAGAAAGGAGCCTCGCCACTTCCTTCGATGCTTCGTCGAGGGCGATGGCTTCGGCACCAAAAACACTGCACGGTGGGTCAAGAAACGTACCGTGGACCATGACAGGCTCAATCACATGACCGCTCTCGCCCTCTCTCCATCTTTCTCTGTTTCCATGGGCGCCATCGTGTGACTGCCGCGGAAGCCGCACCACCCTCGCAACAGACCAGCGGTTTGCAGGTGGGTGATCGCCAGCCAGTGGCAGAATGAGCCGAGGCCTGGCTGATGACGGACGGATCGGGTGAGGAGGGAGCCAACTAGGATGTATGAGAGACACTTGCAGTTGGTCCCCTGCGTGACTCATCCTCTGTTTCTCTCTCTCTCTCTCTTTCTCTCTCAGTGCTCCATTGGCGCAGTCGTGTGATTGCCGCACCAGTTCGAAACCGATGGTAATCAGAGAAACCCGCCCTCGGATATCCCCTAGGCAGGCCTCCAACTCTAGCTCCGAAGCCACCGCCCTCGCAAACGACTCAATTCTCGAGGCCAGCGGCTCCTCCACTCCCCGCGGCGCACGCCGCTGCGAGGCGGTCGACGCCGCGCATGTCCAGCTGAGCCCTGCCCCGAAGTGCATCGAAGGATTCCCGGGGCGGTGCCGGCATTACTGCCACGAGGCCCAAGCAACCGCGAGCCCAGCCGCCTGGCTGGGGGCAACCGCCGCTGGGACTGCTGCAGATGTGCCTCTTCGCGCGAATACGGCGTGCGAGGACCTGCACAGCACGCTGGAATTGGAGTGGATGCGCGGGGCGTCTCACCTCCAGCACCAGTGGGGATGCCAGCGGGGCACGCTGCTGACAAGCCATGGCCCCACTGCGGTCCACAGCACCGCAGACTGTCCCTGGAGAATTGCGCCAGGCTCGGCAAACGCGTAGAGTTCCACTTGCCCGCCGAGGCTCGCAGAATCAGGGTAGGTCACTGTAGGACAGCTCCCCGAAACACAGCGAGACTAGCCATCGAGCTCTGGAGGCACTCCTTGTGGGATCGAGAACTCCAGAACCCGCTATCATCGGAACGACCGCGTGCAACTCGATGCAGCATGTCGGAACGGCGTGGCCCTCCCCCAATAGAAGGGAGCCCAGGGACACACACACACACACACACACGCACATAAATACACACGAATAACAGGAATCCTTATATGTTTACAATATGTTCGAAGTTGTTGTCTTCCCCCCCACTTCCCATATTTTCCTGGAACTCGATTATGAATTGTGTCTGTGTGTTTCTTTCCCTCCTGACAATAGCTAATGAGGCCTGGGAATGCCGAACTATGGATCCAGAACCGATCACAAAAGCTCAGGGCGCCCTCACCTGCCAAGGCACAACAACGCACATCGAATGCAGCTCGGTGCGACAACGCGTGGGACAGCACAACTGTCTGGGCAAGAATCCAGCCGCTTCGGGTTCAGGAGGCAAATTGGCAATGCTGCCAGTCACGTGCACAAGAAATCAAAATGCACCCAAAAGGAATCCACGGTCTCGCGGCCGACCGCCTAAGAGTCGACAAGGCAAGGACGGCTGGATGAGATCCCATGGCTACTGCCACAATCTACAGTCTCCGAATCACGCGGTTTGCAAGCACCGTCGCCACAAAGAAAGCGATGCACCGCCACATCGAGTACGCCTGGGCAGGTCAGAGCCGCCCAGCAGAGAGCCAGCCCCATGGCAACATCAAACCTGCGGTCCCCGGCTGCCTCCTCGGGACCGGATCCCCCCCCCACCCCCGAGCCGCAGGCACACGCGCATGCCGGCCTCCGCGGCGGCGCGGGCGCGTCGCCACGAGACGAGGCATTCGAACCTGCAGAATGGTGGGCGCGGCGGCCTCCGCCGGCGTCCCCGCCTGGTGCCCCCAGACCCACGCGACTACGGCGCGAAGCTATAGCAGGGACCGACCGTCCCGGCATTCCTATGGTCCTACCACGAAATGCTCTTAAAGCCGAAAAATGTTCGAAAAACAAAAACACTGCTCTTAGAACATACGCCCGATGTGTTAAAACAAAACCATCTCAAGCAGAACTGTTCTGAGAACCTTTCGTGGAAACCACAAAGGGCTCTTAGAACATTGTTTGTAGGGCTATAGGCGAGCCAGGACGCGAACCTGCAGAATGGTGGACACGGCAGCCTCCGCCGGCGTCCCCGCTCGGTGCCCCCAGGCCCACGCGACTACAGCCAACCCGTAGAATGAGGATGCGCGACAAGGATGCCAGGGCCTTGGACGCCCATTTCGAGGCGTTTCGAGCGGGGCGCGGCCAACGAAAGTGTCCAATGATGGGCCCAGGAAGCAAGGATGCGAGGGTACCCTTTTGGAGGGATGCCTACTCCAGATTTCGTAATAAAAGGGAGGGGGTCTGGACCCTCCAAGACAAGCCATTTCAGACCTCCCCCGTGGGAGAACCATCCAAAACATCGTCCCCAGACCCCCCAGGCTCTCCAAGATAGCCTGGAAGAGACCCCCCCCGAAATGAGACCCCCCTCCCTTTATTACGAAATCTGGGGTACCCCTTGGGAGGGATGCTCATCCTTCCTCTTCGGGTCGACCGCACGGCGCGAAGCGACCGCCGCTGCGAGGCCACCGCCGCGGCGAGGCACGCCGCCCCGCGGCGCCGCCAACGGAGCCGGGCGGCGCGGCGGCCTCTGGGCCCGCCGGAGGAGCGCGCCCCGCGGGCCGCCGCCGTGCTGCTGTGCGCCACCCCCTTCGGCTGTGCACGCGGGAGCGTGCCCCTGGGCTTACGTCGGGCGTGTCCCCCTACAGGGGGGATTTGCGACGAAAAATAAAAAATACGAAACCAATGCCTCAAAATGGCAAAAAAATACTCAGAAAATTGTCCCCAGAGCATTTTTCAAACCATTTTTGAATATTCCCCCTGTAGAGGGGCAGGCCCGACTTCACCCTGGGCAGGAGCGGCGTCTGGTCCCAGACCCCCTCGGGCAGTGACAAAATCACGACGGGAGGTCCTTCCTCGCTGTCTCGGGCCATGCGAAAGGGGGGGATTGCACGGCGGGGGGGGGTTTTGAGAACCAGCTCACGTAGCTGATTTTCCCGGCGCCTCCTGGCGCCGGGATGCGCCCATGTATCGAGGAATGGGCCCCTCGGTGGGGCCGAAACCAGCTGCATGCAGCAGATTCCGTAACCCCCCCGTTCCCAATCCCCCCCTTTCGTCCGGCCCGACTTTCGACCTCTGGAGGCCCCTCCCGGCCCTCGGGGCCGTCAGAAAACGACCCAGGACGAGGAACCGGTCCTGGGGAATGGGTCGAGACCTCGGGGGTGGACGCCATGACAGAAATCAACGAGGGGTCTGGGGTTGAGGGGCAACGATAGGGGGGTACTGGCATAGTGGGGGAAACATCGACCTGGAATCGGCGATACATCGCCGATAGATCGGCGATGGGCCCCCGATGGTGAATCCGCACGCTCCTGGGCAGACTGGGGCTATCGGGCCCCTATCTGCGATCCATGGGCGATCGGGGGTCGATGCATCCCCCCCCTATGCCTATCCCCCCCTATCGCTGCCCCTGGGGGGTACGCGGCTTCAGGGGGCCGCGGGGGATGCCAACTCAGCGCAGCCCCGGCGCGCCGGCTGGCCAGTGCCGGCGGGACGCCCGTGGGCCCGCACGCAGAAGGCCACTCCGACGAAGGGCCGCTCTCACGCGCAGCCGACTCCTGTGCTGGCCGAGGCGCCGAGTCCGCCGGCCAAGGGTGCGAGGACGGCCCAGCGCGAGCAGCCTGAGCCCCAACTGGCTTGGGCAGCCCTCGGCAGCCCGAGTATAGAGGGGTGGCGGACGGCGGTCGGGGCGGGCGAGGAGGGAGCCAGGCAGGATGCCCGAGGGGCACTTGCGTGGACATCTTTACGCCACGGAGGGCGGGAAGAGGCCCACGCACGTTTCGGGTCGTGCGAAAGGGGGGGATAGCAAAGGGGGCGTTTGAGAATCAGCTCACGTAGCTGATTTTCCCGGCGCCCCCCGGCGCCGGAAGGCAGCTATGTATCGAGGAATGGGCCCCTCGGTGGGGCCGACACCAGCTGCATGCAGCAGATTTCGTACCCCCCCTTTCCCAATCCCCCCCTTTCGTCCGGCCCGAACATTGCCCCCATCGGATCCGGGCCAAGTCTTCACCAGTTGTGGATTTGAACGCTCTCTTAGAAGAAGAAACAGGCATCACCATACACTGTTGGAACTCCGCCAACTACTCTGGTTGATATCGTGCTTTCTTCCTCGATCCACCGCCACGCCCTGGACCCTGCCATGGGGGCGTTCTGGCCAGAATCTCGAGCCGAACCCGGCGGATACTACGAGGGCCTGCCAGGAGGCCCACAATGGCGAAGACGAGGCCCAAAATGGCGAAAACGAGTGCCGATACATGTGATCAGAACGTTAGCCGGGTCTGTCGCACAGCCAGGGCAATGATAAGTCCAACAGGTTTTTTTCATTTAGGCGATCCGACTTGGTCTCCTAGCAGACTAACTATGCCAGGTGGCGCAATCAATTCCTGGCTACATATACCTTTTCCTCCTCTGACCCTCCGCGTGACACGCCCACCCGTCGAGCAGACGAGGGCGACGGCGGCGGCGCAGACGACGGCGGCGACGAACGCGGCGCTCCTCCACCGCCCGCGCGACGGCGACCTCGTGGAGGCCGGCGCCGAGGTCGAACGCAGCCCAGCAGGCCAAGGGCGCCTCCTGACTCCCAGGCCGGCCGACAGGGGGCGGAGGAGGAAGGGGAGAAAGGCGGACGACGAGCAGGGAGGAGAAAGTATACCGATACCGCTACCCTTGCCTTGTCGTCGCCTTTTTGGGCCGCCTGGCCATGCTTCGTCGCAACCGCTTGTAGTCAGACCGCCCCCCGGAACCCCTGGCATACCGCGCTGGGACCCCCCGGGCGGGGTCTAGGGCGTAGCGGTGGATCGGGGAAGAAAACGCGGCATCAACAGACACTTTTGCAGCTCCGTGCCAATTGCCTGAATCGGCGCTGGGCCCCCTCCTTGGCGCGCGGAGCGTGCCAACGGTGGTGCTGGAGCCGCCGCCAGGGGGTCCCAGCGCAAATCGAAGGAATCCGCGCGCAGCTCCGAAACCTCATGAGCATACCAATATTCCTGGTTCGAGAAAAGGAGGAAGGAGGAAGAGAATGAGGGAGCAGGAGGAGGAGGACAGGGAGGAGGAGGAGAAGGAGGAGGAGGAGGAAGAGAAAGAGGAGGAGGAGGAGGAGGAGGAGGAGGAGGAGGAGGAGGAGGAGGAGAAGGAATAGAGGAGGAGGAGGAGGAGGAGGAGGAGAGGAGGAGGGAGAGGGAGGGGTTGATGATGCGACGCGCGGCTTCGCTGGGTGTGTGCTCGATGGTGCGTGGGCGGGCGGCACTGCAACCGCTCTGTAGCCGAAGGTGCCATCGCTCGGACTTCCATTACCCGTGCATTGTGCGATGTGGCGGGCTTATTTTTCGCACGATGATCCAAGATGCTCCTCGATGGTCCTCCCCGAGAAAAAAGGCACACGTCCGAGCGATGCCGAGCGAAGGGGCACAGTGCCACCGCCATTGGCAGTGGAATCGAAAATTGGAGAATGGGGCGAGAGCTTCAGAGATCCGGCGCTCCAACAGGCGGTTTTTGGTAATTTTCGGCCTCGTCGGGCCTCGGGAGCGTCAACAAACGACTCGGGATGCAAAGCCAGCCCTAGGGAAATGGTCCAGACCACTGGGGCACACGCATCGAACAAATTGGAGCAACCGGATGAGTGGGGCCCGGAGAGACAGACAGCAAGATCGCCGAAGGCACGAATCAGAGACACACCGGGCTGGTCAGTGTTACACACCGCTGCGGTCTCGAGACGAGCGTGCAGGAGGCGGCAGGCGCCCAAACGGAAGCGCGCATAGAGAAAGCCCGACCGCATGCTCAGGAATATGATACGCGACAATGGACTGGACCTCGGGCTGGGGGACATACAGAAAGCATTCTTGAAAGGCGTATCGCGCACGCGACAGGCAGGGGCTGCTCTGAGAGCGCTGGCGTCAGCCAGGCGAAGCAGTGCGTCCAAACAATCGCTCAAAGCAACTGCAGAGGGGGGGGGGGGGCCGCCCTGGGCGGAGCGGGGGCCCTGGGGTAAACAGCAGAAGCGGCGGGGGCGACCATCGACGAGGAAGGGGAAGCCGTGCCGTGCGACGCCACTCACAAGGTGCCGAAGACCTGCATGACTGATGCCCCTGCAGAGAGCATCACGGAAACACCAAATGCAATGCAAGTGTGGGCAGTCATCACTGAGCCATGAGACACGGGCACGAGTGTACCATCGAGGGGCACCGACTACGCGAACACTGGTTGCGCGCGGGTAGCACAATCA
Source organism: Prorocentrum cordatum (assembly GCA_963575745.1). Lineage (NCBI taxonomy): Eukaryota > Dinophyceae > Prorocentrales > Prorocentraceae > Prorocentrum > Prorocentrum cordatum. Next base: position 109,933 of record CAUYUJ010022719.1, read on the forward strand.
AGTCCCCAGAATAAACAACGAATACAAGGCGAAGGGGGGACAGAGGGGAACCAGGCGGGTACGCGCGCCTAACCGGAAGGCAGGATTGGGCTGCAGAGGTGACCGACGCACCATGTACATCAGTACACGCAAGCATAATAAATGGCGTGAGGGAGGCGAACACGCTGCCGAATAGTCACGAGGGCACTGCCTGAGTGAGTAAATGGCTCCGACAATAACTGACTGAAGGCTGCGCACAAGAGAACACGGCGGTGTCAGAGCGATGAGCGCGGGTTGGGCGTCCAAAGAAGACAGCCAACAAGCAAAGCACTTGGGCAGACCTACATCACTGCAGGTTACTGCTGCAAAGTAGCGCGATGACTCAGGGTCAAGTATGCGAAGATAGGCTTGCACAGACCAGCAGTGAGGTCAACGGGCTTTGCTGTCAGGTTTTGGAAAAATGTAGCGGGAATCCTGGGTTCTGCGATCTAGCCGAAGCGTCACAGCATCCATCTCTGATGGGTTCTCAATCCAGCAAGCACGGCACCCGTTCCTGATACTCGCTCCGCACATCTTAGCACTGCGCCAACGTCTATGGTCCGTGATGTGCTTGCAAATGCGGCCCGATGCCACCTGGGAGCTCATCTGATAGAGTGAAGCCACCCACTGCTCGCACGCATAGCGGGCCAAGACCCCGTCCTGCACACTTTGCAAGCAAATGGCTGCACCTTGCTACAACTCTCAAACTCCTTCTGCTGCGGCTGCGGACTGGGCCCGGGACACGTGACGCACGGGCAAGGGAGGCCTCTCATGCCCTGGCAGCGCGCTGTGTTGCAAACCAGTCTCGTAGGGAAAGTCCAGCTCGTCTGGCCTGGCGGAGATTTGCATGAATGTCTCCGTCGCGCAGCCCCTGGTGAGCCTCCGCGTTTGCAGGATGCTCCTGTGACACCCAATTCCCTGGTCACGGGTAAGAGGCATCGCGCTTCTTTACGGAACGTCTGGGCTGTGCATCGGCGTAGCTACTAGACAACACAGCCTACATGTCCAACTGCTCTTGCTCCATGTCACCTGTACCAGCATATCGGCTCCACCCAAAGACCTCGGGGATCTGGAGCGCGAGGAGGAGGAGGAGGAGGAGGAGGAGGAGGAGGAGGAGGAGGAGGAGGAGGGGGAAAATGGATGAGGAGGAGGACGACGACCAGAAGGACGACCACGAGGAGCAGGAGGAGGAGGAGGACGAGGGAGGAGGAGGGAGGAGCAGTAGGGAGGAGGAGAAAAGCGCCACCACGAGGAGTGAGGGAAGGCGATCTGGGGAAATCAAACGAGACGGCGGGGTAGGGGGGAGGGGGGGTGGGGGGGGGGGGGATCGAGCGTCGGGACGGGGGGGGGGAGGGGGGTGCCGGGGGGGAGGGGGGGGGGAGGGGCCGGGGTGAGCACGGGGGCGAGGTGTGGGTGGTGAGGTTGGGGGGGGGTGGGGTAGGCGATGGGTGAGCGTGGGATGGGGGGGGGGGGGAGCGGGTAGTGTGATGTGGGGGGGAGAGCGGTAGGTACGATGAAGAGGGGGAAAGGGGGAAGTACCGGGGAGGGGATGGGTGGGCGGTGAAAAGAGGGGGTCGCGGTGGGTAGGGGGTGGCGATGATAGGAGGGGGAGGGAGAGGTGGAGTGCGCGTAGGGGACGAGGCAGGAGTGCGAGGGGGCGGGGGGTGTGGCGGTGGTAGGGGGGGGTGTTTAGAGGGTGAGCGTGGGGGGGGGGGGAAGGGTGGGGGTAGTGATGGGTAGGGTGGGGGGGGAGGAGCCTGCTCGCTCGCCGCGGGGCCTTCGCGCGGTGCGCGCCGCTCCCTCGTTTCCGCAGGATGGGGGTGGCACCGCGGCTGCACGTGGCACTGAAATGAAGGGGAGAGGAGGGAGGATGCGGGGAGGGGGAGGGAGGATGAAACTGAGACGAAGAACGGAGGAGGAGGAGGAGGAGGCGGAAGAGGAGGAGGAGGAGTGGGACATGGTGTTTCAGTGACGGATGGGGGTGGAGGACGAGGATGGAAGGGGGGGGGGTCAGAGGAGAGAAGGATGGAAGGGCGTGTTGGAGCATGATCGGCAGATTTCTATGTTGTCTCCAGGTCCGCTTGTGTTCGAAGGCTTCGGGATGTGGACGATGCTGTGGAGGAGGCAAAAACGATGAAGGCGCTGATGGGCTGGGTTCAGTACTGGCCCCGACAGACCTGGGCAGGCAAAAGTGATAGATACCCATCGGTCGGAAGAATTTGGCAGAAACATGAAGTAGAAAGGCGTTGAAGGTAGATTATGTTCCGCCCGCTCCCCAAGGAGGACGGGAAAGGTGAAGCCACTCGATCATTGAAGTAGGAAGGCGCTTAAAGTAGATTGGAATCTGGGGATCCCAAAATGCCTACTTTCAACGACCGCGACCGATGGGCATGGATGCGAGGCCTAAACGTGTCGCATCTGGCCCGCCTGGGACGCCCTGCGTGGCACTCACCGAGCGGACGGGGGGGGGGCGCGCAGGGAGCATCTCGCTTCCTGGACAATGACAAGCACGGTCGGGCAGGCTGGGCACATACCTACGTAAGGGGTCTTGCAGGTCTCTCTACTTGGCGGCGCGCACACGGGGGTGGGGGGAGGGGGGAAGGCTTGTTAGAAGGAGGCCGCTTCTTAGAAGGCGTCGGCCTCACATCTACATACAAAGCCCGCGCCTTCTAAGAAGCAGGTGTGCTTCTAAGAAGCCCCCCCCTCCTCCTACACCCCCCTGCGCGTTGCCGATCTACGGGCGTCGGGGACAGCAGGAGGATGGGGGGAGGATGAGGCAGGGGTGCGAGGAGGACGGTGAGGACGACGAGGAGGAGGGGATGGGGACCCCGCGGAGGTCCCAAGAGGCCCCTCGAGGCTCCGAGGCTTTCTGCGGCTGGAAACGATCAAGCACACTCAAAAACCTGGGACCCTTGGAGGAGGATGAGGAGGAGCACGACAACGACGATGATGACGACGACGACAAGACGACGACGACGACGAGAAGGATCAGAAGCGGTTCGGTGGCATCTGGCAGCAGCAAGAACAGCAGGCTACGCCCTCCCATGCCCCTACAGATCAGTGTGGATGCGGATAGCGATCTCTCACGGTCCCAAGCTCCTCTGAGTCAAACTGGCCGCTGACGGCGTGCACGCCAAAGGGTATGACAGCATTGACCCAACACGTGCGCAAGAAGCAAGACGCCATGCGGCTACGGACGGGAACTTTTGCTTAGCGCGTCGAGGCGGCGGGCGCCAGTGACAGACACATTATGCCATGCGAGCGTACAGCGTGTCGCCCAGCTCTGCGGGGCGGGAGGCTGGGACAAGCTCGGGACATGGACGCTTGGGGGCTGGGAAGTGGTCAGCGTGTCGCGCCGAAGAGTGATGTGCCAGAACCGGCGGCGCGACATGCTAAGCAACTGTTCCTGACTGTATCCCCGATCCTCGTCGTTTTGTGTTAGGCTCGTAACTCGGCCTCTGGCTGCCGATCGGGATGATCCGAGCACCCCCAGAAAGCTCACGGCGAGGCGCAGCTACTGGAGAGCATCCCGGGGCTGGAAGTCCGCCGAGATCCCACGGAAACGCCGCAGATCCCCAGCCTCGGACCTCGAGCTTCAGACCTGGAACGCCCCTGACCGTACCTGGGGAAATCGCCACAACGAATCGGCAAACCATCGGCTACACGCAAGAGTGACCCGGGGTAGGAGTGACCGTGGATGCGCGGCTTGTTGGGGGCCGTGGGGGGGCCAAACACAAGCGCGCGAGACGCCACTGGAGCCTCGCGCTCGGCGAGCAGCGGACCCCGGTGGGCCCGCACCAAAGGTCACTCCAGCGAAGGGCCACTCTGGCCCAGACATGCGACGTCCTGATTTTTTCAGGACGGCGTCCCTGGAAGTCCCGACCCTTTCCCGGGAACCGGTTCTTCGTCCTGAGTCGTTCCTCGACGGTCAAGAGGCCCCGCGAGGGCCTCCCGGGGCCGAAAATAGCCACAAGCCTCCCGTCCTGATATGTTTACGACGCGACCGTGTCTGGGCACGCGTCGTCGACAACGTCACGGCAGCGCAGGCCGGGCTCCTCTGGCTCCTCCGCAGCGAGGCCGGCCTCCTCCGCGGGCTGCGGGCCGGCCACGGCCGCGGCCGCCATGGCTCCGGCTGCCCCCGCGGCCCCTGCAGGGCCCTGGTCGTTGTCGTCGTCGTCGTCGTCGTCGTCGTCGCCGTCGCCGTCGTCGTCGTCGTCGTCGTCGTCGTCGTCGTCGTCGTCGTCGTCGTCGTCGTCGTCGTTGTCGTCGTCCTGGTGGTCGTCTTCGTCGTCGCTGTCACCATCGCCGTAGCCTTCGTCGTCATCGTCATGATCGTCGTGGTGGTCGTCGTCGTCGTCGTGGCCTTCGCCATCGCCGTGGCCGTCGTGGCCGTCGCCATGGCCGTGGCCGTGGCCGTCGTCGTCGTCGTGGTGGTGATCGTCGTCGTCGTCGCCGCCACCGCCATCGCCGCGGCCGTGGTCGAATCGATGGCCGAGGTTCGCGGCCTCTGGGCGCTACTTGGGGTCTTCTAGGACCTTTGGGGGCGTCGACGCCACGACTGGATCTGCCTCGAGCTTCTGCTTCGGAAACGCGCCCCAGGATAGTTCCTAGGGTCGTCGGCGTCGTCGTCGGCGTCGACATCGTCCTCGTTATTGTCGTCATCTTCGTCGCCTTCGTCGTCTCCACTGCGTTTGCCTTCGTCATCGTCCGTGTTGCCGTCTTCGTCGCCACTGTCGTGATCGTCGTCGTCCTCCTCACACTGGTAGCGAGCAGAATAATCACCCTCATAATGAGTACGCCGACAAGCGAAGACGTTTAGTAAACGCGTTCAGGGAAAGAATCGAGCAGGAAGGGGCTGTTCAGTACACGCCCAAAGCCGTTTCGCGAACGCCATGCATGGATGTCGGGGCGGCTTTTCCGCCCATGGTTTAGGCCGGCCATGTCCCCCCACAGACGGATTTTGGACGACAAATGTAGAAAAGATACCTCCAGAATTTTCTGAATGTTCTGAACTAGTCGACAAATCGTCCCCGCAATATTTCTGCACCATGTCTGGAGATCCCTCCCGTGGAGGGACGGGCCCGACCCGACCCTTGATCCGAGGGCCCTCCCGCGCGTGGCCCCGCACGGCGCGGGCTGGCGGGGTCCCGAGAGGCAGGCAGGGGGGCCGGCCGGGCTGCTGGGCGCTCGCCTGGGGCCTCGGCAGGCCCGCTGGCTTCGAGGGGCCCCTTCCGGCGGGCCTGCAGAGGACGGCCCACGCTCGCGGAACTGGTCACAGACAGGATCGCGTCGTAACAAAAAATCAGGACGGGAGGTTTGTGACGGTTTTCGGCCCTGGGGGGCCCTCGCCGGGCCTCGGGACCGTCAAGAAACGATCCAGGACGAAAAACCGGTCCCGGGGGAAGGGTCGGGACTTCCAGGGACGCTGTCCTGAAAAAATCAAGAACTCGCATGTCTGGGGTGCGAACGCTGGTGCTCAGAGCTCCTGGGCTCTGAATCCGCCGCGATGCCACGCAAGGGCCCCTCGCGGAGGTAAAAGGCCGAGCCGATCGACGCTGCGGTCTGGGATGACGACGACGACGACCACGACGCTCCGCGCGCCGGGGAGGGGGGTCCAGCGCAGATCCGAGAACTCCGCGCGGACCTCCGAATTTGTATGTTTTTGTCACTTGTTGTTCCCCTATCTCACCCTCCTTCCTGGGTCGCAGCAGCCATGACCTCCGCTCACGGCCAGCCTTCAGTCGGGCCTGTCCCCCCTACAGGGGGAGTCTGGAGGAAAAATGAGAAATAGTAAGAAATTATCCCAGTGCGACCCTACATAGGAGTTGGAGCCCCTAGGAAAGCAGCATTAGTACGAACAGTAAAGCTAAAGCTAAGCTAAAGCTAGGTTAAAACTAAACTAAAGCTAAGCTGGAGCTAAGATAAAGCTAAGCTAAAGCTAAGCTAAAGCTAAGCTAAGCTCAAGGTAAGCTAAAGCTAAGATGAAGCTAAGCTAAAGCTAAGCTAAAGCTAAGCTAAGGCTAAGCTAAGGCTAAGCTACCGCTAAGCTAAACCTGAGCTAAAGCTAAGGTGCAGATAAGCTAAAGCTAAGCTAAAGCTAAGCTAAAGCTACGGTAAAGGCTAAGCTAAAGCTAAGCTAAAGCTAAGCTAAAGCTAAGCTAAAACTACGGTAAAGGCTAAGCTAAAGCTAAGCTAAAACTAAGCTAAAGCTAAGCTAAAGCCAAGCTAAAGCTAAGGTGCAGCTAAGCTAAAGCCAAGCTAAAGCTAAGCTACAGCTAAGCTAAAGCTAAGGTACAGCTAAGGTAAAGCTAAGCTAAAGCTAAGCTAAAGCTAAGCTGAAGCTAAGCTGAAGCTAAGCTAAAGCTAAGCTGAAGCTAAGCTAAAGCTAAGCTAAAGCTAAAGCTAAAGCTAAGCTAAAGCTAAGCTAAAGCTAAGGTGCCGCTAAGCTAAAGCCAAGCTAAAGCTAAGCTAAAGCTAAGCTACAGCTAAGCTGAAGCTAAGCTGAAGCTAAGCTGAAGCTAAGCTAAAGCTAAGCTAAAGCTAAGCTACAGCTAAGCTAAAGCTAAGCTAAAGCTAAAGCTAAAGCTAAAGCTCTCAGGGGACTGGGGGAACCGCGGGGCGGGGACTGGGGGAACCGCCCGGGGCGATTTCCACTGCCCGGCCCTTTAAGCTAAGAGAGTAAGAACCCTTCTAGGCAGAGCCTATGTAGGGAACGATTCCAAAATGGTCAAAAAATACTCAGAAAAGAGTCCCCAAACATTTTTTGGTCAAAACAAATTCTCAGGTAAATATTCAACAATTTCAAAATAGTCAGACATACTCCAGAAATGGTCAAACACTATTCCAAACAGATGCAGAACAAATACGCAGAAAACTACTCCAAAATGGTCAACAAATAATTTAAAAAACAGCCCCCTGGCTATTTTTTCACTATTGGCACACCTCCCCTGCAGAGGGACGGGCCCGACTCCAGGCCAGCCGTGCACGGCGCTGGGGGCACCTGCGGCCTCCGGGAAGAGCGCCCCGCCGGCCGCTCGCGAGCCTCCCGCGCCCCGCCGGCCGCTCGCCGCTCCCCGTCCTCGAGCTCCCCGCGCCCCACGCATTGCCAGCCTCGAGCGTGTCCCTTTCCTGCTTCCTCCTCCTCCTGCTTACTCCTCCTCCTCCTCCTCCTCCTCCTCCTCCTCCCTCACCTCCATCCCCTTCCTGCTCCCAGGGGCCCACCGCTGGCGCACGGGCGGTGCAGCCCTCCGCCGTCGCCGTGGCGGAATCTACGACGGCTGGCCACGCAGAAAAGCACGGTGCTTGTTACCAGCCTCGAACGTATCCCTATCCCTAAGATTGACACGCCAGAAGGCGAGGACAATCTTGGGGATGCGCCCTCCCATAATACGGGAATCCCTAATCGATTGGCATCGTGATGAGGAGGTGCCCAGCATAGGGATAGGGATATGTTCCAGGCTGGTAACGGCACCCCGCGCCCTGCACCGCGGGGCGCCGAGCTGCAGAAGGTAATTAGCCAACGCTTGCCTGGCGTGGCCGTCATTGTAGACTGGGCGCCGGCCCCTCGCATGTCGGGGCACCGATCGTGCCGAACTGCGTGCTCTGCAAGGGGTGCGGTGTGCATCGCCGCCCCGCCTGCAGTCCTCAACGCTGACACCAGTGCGGTGAGCAGGAGAGTCATCGCGTGACGTCGTCAAGGGTGATGTTCGCAAGAAGCTGCGCGCGCCGAACTGCCTACCATCATCGCGCTACCAACAGGAGAGCTGGAGAAAGAGCGAACGGGCCTCTCCGGGCCACGGCGAGCCTCTGGCAAGGACAAGGCGCGCCCCACCGCTGCTCAGCGGGAGGTGGCGCGGCCAAATAGCGTCGCAGGCAGCGAGCTTGCCGGCGACTGGGCCAAGCATGCTGCCCGCCGGGGTCGGCTACACGCAAGAGTGACCCTAGGCAAGAGTGACCTTCAGTGCGCGGACCAACGGGGCGCGAGGCGGCCGATTCCAAGCGCGCAAGCAGACACTATCGCATCGCGCTCAGCGATCGGGGGGACCCTGGTGAGCCCGCACCCAGGGTTACTCCGGCGAAGGGTCACTCTTATACGTGTAGTCGGCAAGGGCATGCTCCGCCCGAGTGCCGGTCGAAGCACGCAGGCGGTGGACAAACGGGCGGTTGCCGTTGTGCGGCAGGCGGCGCCAGCAGCTGACCTCAGCCGGACAGGCGCGGCAGGGCCCCCTTTCATCAGGTCACTCGTCGCGTAGGCTGCCAAGGCCAGGTGGCTAAAAAAGCACATCTGCGTAGACATAAACTTGCGGAGAGCCGTGGAGATTTGTGAATGGGTGCTCGCCCCCCTCCCTGGCGCGCGGCGCGCGCCAGGGGCGGCGCCAGAGGCGCCGCCAGGACGGGCCGCGGACCCGAGAGATCCGTGCGAGGCTCTGGAGGATTTATGTTTGAGCAGAGGTTTCTTCCTCGGATGATGGGTGGTGTTTGCCTGAGATGACGGTAGGCACATACGATAAAGAATCTCGACGCAAGAGATATGACTTCGCACCCGTCATCGACTCTGAGCTTCGCAGTGTGCACGTGGGCGAGGCGGGCCCGAATGGAGAGTACGCGTGTATGTGGTGGGGCGCAGGTTTAGGGGAACAGAAAATGACATAAACATAAAACTTTGAGGTCCGTACGGACTTCTTGGATCCGAAAAATCCGCGCGGACCTCCGTTTGTTATGTTTATGTAATTTTCGTTCCCCTAAAGTTGGCAGGTCAGTTTCATATTTGGCGTGTCCGCTGTTCCACCACTCGGCGGAGGAGGAGGAAGAGGAGGAGGAGGAGGAGGAGGAGGAGGAGGAGGAGGAGCAGGAGGAGGAGAAAGAGGAGAAAGAGGAGAAGGATGAGGATGAGGACGAGGATGAGGATGATGTTAAGGAGGAGGAGGAGGAGGAGGAGGAGGAGGAGGAGGAGGAGGAGGAGGAGGAGCCCCAAGGTCGCCGCCGCCTGCGCCCTCCCACCAGGGGTGGGCAGTGTGCCTGCGCAGCGCTGCACCGGGAGGGAGCTTCGCTTTGCCGCGGCGAGTGGACCCTCGTCTCGTTGGCACTCCGCGGGAGGTGCCGCAGATCTCTTGGGGAGCTGGGACCCCAGATCTCTGACGATATGACTTCTTCAATTCGGGCGCTTTCCCGTCGCTTCGGCACCTGGGGGCCGCTGCCGGGTCCCGAGACCACCAGGGATGGATCTGGGGCGAGAAACTACCCTTAGGTCGGGCATGTCCCCCTACAGGCGGACTTTGGGCGAAAACTTCAAAAAAAGGTCAAAAACGCTCGAACATTGCTAAAAATTATCCCGGCAAAGCAACCTAACAGCGATATGTAGAAGCATATCTGAAAGCATTCCCCTTAAGATTCAGATGAAAATCCAGTTGTAGAATCTGCTGTCTCGCAGTCGTAGAGTCGCATTTCGGCGATGACAGTCGGCAGGCGGCAACGGCAGTCCCGCTCCAGTCACAGCCTCACCTCACCTGCCTCAGGCCTAGCCTGCATCTCAGCCTCAGCCTCAGCCTGCCTCAGCGTCTGCCTCAGCCTGCCTCATCCTCAGCCTCAGCCTCAGCCTCAGCCTCAGCCTCAGCCTCAGCCTGCATCAGCCTCAGCCTCAGCCTCAGCCTCAGCCTCAACCTGCCTCCGCATCAGCCTGCCTCAGCCTCAGCCTCAGCCTGCCTCAGCCTCAGCCTCAGCCTCAGCCTCAGCCTGCTTCAGCCTCAGCCTCAATCTGCCTTCAGCCTCGGCCTCATCCTCAGCCTCAGCCTCAGCCTCAGCCTGC
>CAUYUJ010022720.1:0-119740 GCA_963575745.1 Prorocentrum cordatum
AGCTCAACGCCCGCACAGCCTCTCACTGTCAGCAGCGACGGCTGGGAAATCGCTGCTGCATCCACCATGCCACTGAGGCAAGGAGGTAAAGCCACGAAGGTGGCAGGATAATATTAGTCAGAAGAACCCGACTCAGCATCCAGGTCCCTCCTTCCCTCACTGCCGCTCCGAGCGGCTTCAAGAAGGCGGAGGGACTTAGAAGCGACGCTGAGCTCTCGGGCCTGACGGGCCTGACGGACCTCCTCCTCCGAGGGGGGGGGGAGGCTCGACCGAGGAAGCAGGGGCCGCCTCCTCCTCCACCGAATGGTTCCCAGCTGGGGCCACCACGGCCCTGCTGCACGAGGAAGGCTCCTCGGCCTGAGAACCAAACAGAACACAGATCTGGTGAGTGTTCACCGTCACATCCCGCTTCCTGGGGTTCGGATGTATTCCACGGCAGAGGTCCCTCCAAGAATACTCAGCATGCCTGGAGGGCCGATCGTTACAAAACTTCCCGAGGCCGTCCACACGTGCACCTGTGCTGTGGTAGCGGCATTTCACGCAAACAAAAAGGTGCGAACCGTCACTGCAGGAGAAAGCCAAAACACGATGTCGCAGTGAAACAAGCACACCTTCATCAAGCTTGCACCTGCCCGTGCATATACCAGGATCAGGGACACCAGACGCCCTGGAACCCAGCAAACAAACACGGCAACGCCACACACCAGACCAGGGGGCCCAGTCGTGCCCAGGCTTGTCCCAGGAAAACCTGGGCTTGGGGGCAGGCGGAATGTATTCGGCATCAGATAAGTCTAGACGGGGCCACTCTAACAGAAGCTTGGCCCCCAGTCGACACACTGATTTGGCAATGTCGATCCTCTTGCTGAGATCTTCACTGCCATTAACATCAGTCGCATGAAACGAAAGCGCAGCTTTGGCCGCCGCGTCTGCATCGTTATTGCATTTGCGACAAAACCGTTCAAACTGGTCGATGCCAGCTTCATCTAAATCTTTGTGAGCAACGACCTTGACAATATCCTTAATGCACGTGCCTTCTCGAGCATTGGCTTCCATGATTATGCCACTGTGCACCCTCTTACCCGAGAGGCGCTCGACAGGAGGCAACTTAGAATGCTTAACCACATTCAAGCAATCTGAGAACAGGGTGGAAGGGTACTTGGCCATATTACCAGCCATGCCACGAGCTAAATATTCTCCAGCCTGCGGGGTCTGAGGGTATTGAGCCCACACAGGCCCCATAACCTCCCCTAAAAGGTCCCCACTGTCGTTGTGCATCGTGATGGCCCACGACGCACGGCTAAGTTCACGAATTATGTGCCGCCTGCAAGACCCGTCGAGAAACAGCGAACCCCAGACAGCACCTTCCTGGGGAGCCTCGAAACCTTCGGGGCCCCCGAGCAGAACACGAAGCCAGCGGAACACCACATGACCTTCGAGGCAGGGCCTCGGAAGGGTATCGGCGGGATGGGCGAAAGCCCCGAAGCAGAAAAGGAGGTCCGAGTAGTCCTCAGCCTCAGTGTCTAGGGCCGCAGCAATGATCCAGTCCTTAGCAAGCTCCGCTCTCTGATCGCACACATGTGGGCATACCCACAGACGGTGGTGCAGCGAATCTCCCGCACCGCAATGGACGCACTTAGAACAAACTTGATACCCACAGGCAATGGCACGATCAGGAGTCCAGATGGCGTTACACGCCAGAGCTCGCACCATGCCTTTTTCACTGGCAGAAAGCTTGCTAGACGCAAGAGCGGCTCGGGGGACATCCAAGCAGAGGCGGCCTCCAGACGACCATTTGCAACCCAAATCCCTTTCCAGAGCTCTGATCATACCTTCCCGACAAAAATACACAAAGGAGCAGGGGAGGTCACTCTTGCTAGACGCAAGAGCGGCTCGGGGGACATCCAAGCAGAGGCGGCCTCCAGACGACCATTTGCAACCCAAATCCCTTTCCAGAGCTCTGATCATACCTTCCCGACAAAAAATACACAAATGAGCAGGGGAGGTCACCCCGAGGGGGATGTGGTACCCTCTGTCATCAATAATGGTCATGAAGTTGTCCATATGCCACCCTAACCTGACCAGGCTAAGCCTAAGGGCAGAGACAGGACCCCCCAACAAGACCCCAACTGATCCTGCTAAGGCCCCAGACGGCATTCCAAGAATCTCTAAGCTCCTTGAGGGCCAGGGAGTGCGGGAAGACCTTAGTCTGAGCAAGCCATATTTCTTTTCCCCACCTAAGCACAGGCGCGCAAGCCGCCCTCCAGGTGGGATCTCCAGCTAAAATACAGCAGGCAGTGAGACTCCTGCCCTGAGAAAACGGCCGCACAGTCGAGAAGGCTTGTCTCCGCACCGATAACAGGTCGCGGTCGGAAACACCCACAATGTCGGCCCCGTAGGAGCCGCCCGCAAGAGGGCCCGAGGAAAACACCCGAAGAGTTTTTCTCCCAAGGTCACCTGAAAGCCTCTTGAGCCTCTTAGCTCGACGGCACATAGTAGCCAGCCTCGACTTGAGCTTGCTAGCCCGACCAGAGGCACGAATGGACTTGCGCGCCGTGTAGTCCACACCTAAGTTGACAGTAACATCCTCGATCCTGCCTGCCAGACTGCCAAGCTGCTTGCCAACCTCTCTGGCCACCGCCCTATTCGAGGAGACCGTGCGCACTTTGGACAGGGCGATACTGCAGCCAAGCATGTCGGTCACAGCCGTGTGCAAGGCCTGCGAGCTGGAGACAATAGAGGCAATAACACGGTGACGAGGGCCCGTCGCAGAAATCCCCGAATCGCCGATGTAAATGTCCAGGTCACATCTGGGGGACAAGGGAATCGAGCCGAAAGCGTCGAGGGCAAAGACCCTGATGAGGGTGGTGGCGAAGCTGCGGCCCGCCACCACCCCTCGTTCAACAAAAAAGGGGCCCGTGAGGATGCCACCCAGGGAAAGGAAACGGCCACACCGAAAGGCAAAGATGCAAAGGCGAGCAATCGGGGAGGGAAAACCGTGTCTCTGACATTGGGACATCAACTTGACAAGGTCAATGGTCTCGCAATACTTAAGCATATCATAGAACACACTGCACGAAACCTCTTTCGACGCTGTGCCATGCTCAGCCCGAACAGACTGCCTCCAAACGACGTCAGCAGCACCTCGATGCCCACCAGCAGCCCAGTACCTACGGGGGTGTTCTTGCTCCCAGGCGAGGGCGAAGGGGCGCCGCAGCTTCCCCCACACCCTGTACCAGGAGCAGAACACCCCTATAGGCCTGTAGCCGCCAGTGGGCTTCGAGAGAAGCGCGAGCAGCACGGCAGAAATCTGCTCGGGCAATTCACCGAGCGCTTCCATAACTTCAAACAAGACGGCGAGCGAGTTCAACGCATCATCACACAAGTACTGAAAGTGACGACAACTGAAGCCATCATAGGCAACCGCTGAACCCCTCTTGTATTTCTTGGAGACTTCCCTGATTTCGTCGGCCGAAACTCTCGGCAGAGTCGGACCAAGAGACGGGGGGCTCCTAGAGGCTCCAGAGCCCTGGCCCCAAAAGGCGGCAAACTTGAAACCTTCCGAAGCCAAAAGCGCCAGGGGATCAGACACGATGGTGCCATCAGCTGAAAGGGTGGTGGTGGCCTTCCAAGGGGACGGGTCCCTGGTAACCATGTGAACTCTTTTCGCTCCCTCATCCAGGCCGGCGCGAATCCAAGCTTGCCAACTTTGACGGGATCTCTTCTTGGCAGCAGACTGAGCATTGCTGACCGCAACGTCAATTTTGTCCCGAAGAGCCACGTCGTAACACCTACCCCCAAAGAGATCCCGACAAGGCTTGGCGACAGCACGGGCAACCTCATCAAAGAGAGGCCGAAGAGCAGCAGAAACCTCAAAATGGTGCGGAGGCTCCTGTAGCAGCGTCGTCAGCGACTTCGCCTGAGGAGTATCGCCTTGGTTCGAATCCAGGAGCGAAGCTAGGGCCCGATATTGGACGCTGAGCCACCGCACAGCATGATGTTCAGGATCCCGAATAGCATGATCACGACCGACAAGCTTCTTCCAAACAAGCTGAGGGCCCTTGGATCTCGAACCAAGACAGGGGACAGACTGTCCCAAAATCGGCACAAGCTCAGCCTCGGCTTTGTCAGCCCAGGCAGCATAGCAAGGCGAAAGAAGCGACGATGCGCCCCTAGCGTCACCAACAGCAACACAATGGGAGGCCTGGTCAGCAAGCTCACGCACAAGACTCCAGTCAGGGGGTGCAGGACGCGGTCCTATCACAGCCGTGGCAGGGAGAGGAGGGGGCTTCCTGAAGCTGAGACCTTTCAACTTGCCGAACGAAGCATGCAACGCAACTTGCACCGGCCTGTGGGGGCTCAAGGTAGTGTCCTGAACGACCTCACAGCTCTTGACCGTTTTACCAAGACCCCCCGAAAACACAAAGTGGTCCAGGGAAGACGGAGGGCCCTCGCCAAAATGAGTGTGCCCCTCGGCCACCACAGGCAGCCCCGCCAACTTCTCAGCGAACTTCGAACTGGCTAAAGTGCCTGGATCCATGTTGTAATCCCCTCCAATACAAAACGGAAGAGAAAGGGACGACATACGTTCCCCAATAGTGGCCAGGAGATCGACATTACGCTCAGACAACCCTTCAGAGTGATGGAGATAAACCGAGCAGAGAGCGAAACGATCACCTCGCGGGAGGTGCACTATGCCAGCAGTCGCCCTGCCAACAGCAACCACCGCCCCCCCAGGGGGCTCATGAAGGCCGAGAAAGTCTCTGACAAGGATGCAAGTGCCAGCAGACGTGGAACCAGAAGCGGTACCGTGGGCCGCGGTAAAGATGCCTTTCCACCCTTGGCGAGCACACCACGCCGAGGCTTGTGAGAGATCTTCCTCCTCTCGCATCCTGTGCTCCTGACACAAGATAATGTGCGCAGGAGTCTTGGCCATGAGCTCCTTCATGGTCGACCATCGGTTGCAATTCACCGCGTGGATGCAAATCTCAAGACTGTCCAGAAGGGCCGAGCAGTGGCCCCCAGAGGCCTCAGGGGAACCCGAGGCGACGAAACTCACCGAAGGATCCGAGGGGCCGCTGAAAAACTCAACAGGACTGCTCGGCTGCAGGTCAACGAGCACTGGATATTCATCACACGGGTTGGCAAACCCGAAAAAATGCGCCTAGCAAGAGGCAGCACTGTGAACAGCACGTGCAAAGCTGGCGATGCCAGAGGCAAGAACTCGCTTGGCCCTCCAAAGGGTGTGCTTGACGGCACCACTGAGCGACGAGTGCGATCTCTTAAAGGCAGACGGTCGCTTCACATGGGGAGGGGTCCAGCGGGAACGCCGAAAGGCAAAAGAGCTGAGACTGCACACTGAGGCCGAGCAAGATGGTGCCCTGGTGGCGCCAAGCTCACCAGTCCCGAAAACGGGTGCCCCCAGAGGCTGGGGGAGCGTCCTAGCCAAATATTCCAAGCTGCTTCGAGCAAAAGGTGGGTACTGCTCGAGGGATCCTCCAGTTTTAACGAACGTTCCCTGGAGGTTCCCACGGCAAGACGGCACGTCCAGACAACCCCAGAAAAAATCCAGGGATTCAGGATGCAGCTCAGGAGGAACGGAGGCCTCGAGGTCCACGGCTCCGAAAGGAAAAAGACTGCCCTACTCCGTCAGCAGCAGGCTGAAGGTACCCACGAGGGCGAGCGTCGACTGCAGCTTCAGCGGGCGCGGGCTCTGCTTGCCAGCCTGGGCAACTCTCGTCTCCGCCCCAAGGTGCAAGGCCGAGGCCCAGAGCATTAAAGTCCCCTGCCGAGGGGAACGGAGAGAACATGTGCCAGGCTGGGCAAGTGAGCGCGCCGCTGGGTTGAACGTGTTCACGATGACGGCCCCCCTGCTGAAGCTCACGCGGCAGCAGGGGGAGGGTCTTGTTCAGGCTGCCCATGCTGAATGATCTTGGCGGCCCGCTGGCGTAGAGCAGCAGAAGCGGTAGCTTCAGCATCCACCTCCGTAGGCTGCGCTGCTGCTGCCGCAGGACCAGTGGCAGAATCGGCTGCGGCTGCCTCAGCACCACCACCTCCGTCATCGCCAGGGGCTGCACCTTCGTCAGTCTTCCTCTTCTTGGCCAGGCGTCCAAGATGCTCTTTGTGTGCCTCCTGGATCTTCTTGGCAGTCTCGGAGGCCTGCGCGAAAAGACGCTGTGCCAACTTTTGGATGCCCTCTCGCAGCTGGTTGCCCCTCTTCTCGAGCTCCTCCTTGTCGGCCTCCGAGAGCTCGAAATCCTCGACGCCACCGAGCAGCTCCGAGGGGTCGATGACCAGCTTGTCGGTGAAGGACCCGTCCATGATCGAAGACAGCGAACATGGCACGGCTTTGTCAACTGGCTCCTTCTGCAAGTCAGCCGCTGACGTCTGAGCATGTAGGGCGGCCACAAGTCGACGATGCTCAGCGTCGGCCTGCTCGCACTCCTCAGTGAACTTGGTGACCAATGCACGCTGCTCCACCATCTGCGCCGACCACTCCTCGTACCTCTGAACAGCGCCCTGCAACTTCCGCTCGAGGCCGCGCAGCTTGCTGTGGGCCATGGAGACCTGGTGCTGCAGGGTGGGCTCCTTGACCGCAGGTGGAGGCTTGGCCAGCTCACGATGCTTGGCCGCTCCCAGCGCGTCGCCAGACTTGGCCAGCAACTCCGCCAAAGACGCATGCTCTTCCCGAGAGAGAAGGGACTCTGGCTTGACTGGACCGCCTGGTGACTTGCCACCTTTGCCTCCACCATTGTCGCCGAGCGCGAAGGTGCCTGGAGGCCCTTGAGCAGCAGCAAAAGGGGAGAACGGCAGGCTGCCACTGAAGCCAGCTGACCAGACTCCACCAGGCGTGCCGAAGGAGGAGGGCGTGTATGGCTGGAACGGGGTCCACTGAGAGCCGCAATGCTTGCAGCGAGACCAGCGCATCTCGTTCTTCCTGCAGCCGCAAGCCGAGCATGTCCAGAGGGCTGGAGGAGCATCTTGTTGCAGCCCAGGAATGCGTGCAGCCCAAGGAGGAGGAGGAGAGCCGCCACCGTCGAACAGCGCGATCTCCCGCTCGAGGGCGGCCGCCGAAGGGAAGCTCTTGCCACCCTTGCCGCCCTTGTCTCCCTGACCTCCAGGGCCACGCTTGCCATAGCCGCCCTTCCCCATGGCGGCGAAATGATTATGAACGTGTGAGGGAACGGCCCTCTCCGAAGCTGAATGACTCGCAGGCACGAAGTGCCGTTTTGAATCCTGCACCTGCAACGCTCAATGGCTTGAGCGCAAAACGGCTTGCGGCCGCCACGAGGTAGGGAACGGCAAGAAGGAGGGCGACGACTGGTGGCTGGAGCTCTACGTGCTGCTCTCGCGCGCCACGCGCCACGAGGACCTCCTGCTCATGCGGGCGCCGCGCATCGAGTTCTTCCTGGCAGGGCCGCCGCAGGGCTTGCGAAAGCAGCTGGAGCAGTTTACGGCGCGCACGAAGCGGTGCAGGAGGGAAGCGACGGCCCTCGCCAGGGAGCTCGGCTTCACCGAGTTCATCCGCGAGGCCTGACCTGAGGAGCGTCTCCCCCGAGCCGCGCCTTCTCTCGACTGCCCGACTAATTGTTTGGCCTCGCGCCGCGGACGACCCGCGCGCGTCGCTGGGACCCTCTCGGGGCGACCAGCGCGCGTCGCGGGAACTCCGTGCTGCGGGGGGCCCGGCGCCTCGTTCGCCCGTCGTCGCTCTGCCCAGCGGTCAGAGACTTGCCCGCTATCAGCCAGCCAGTTAGCTAGTCAGCTCTCTCTGCTTCGCGCAGCGGACGACCCGCGCGCGTCGCTGGGACCCCGCCCGGGGCGACCAGCGCGCGTCGCGGGGACTCCGCGCTGCGCTGCGCCCGCAGCCTTGGATTTTGGAGTGCGCGGGCAAAGAGGAAGGAAAAGAAGAGCCGAAAGCGGGCGCGATCCTCGCAAGAGGCGTGCCGACATGGGCGTCGCGACGTGCGGACGCTGCCGTCGGGGTTCCCGCGGAAGCTGCCTGCGGCGGCCACGCCCAGTGTCACGTGTGTTCGGACAGGCATGCTCGACACTTACACTAGGCGGTTCCATGATCGCATTCATGCAAATATATTCACTCGCGCGCAGACCCATTCATACTCAGATTCCCTCGCGCTCTGACTCACCCGCGTTCTTTCTCTCGTAATCAGATCTATCGTATTCCTTTGCGTTGTGTACCCCGCCACATTTCGGCACACCCCTCATGCGGTTCGTGGCCCCATGGGGAGCGCCACCGAAGAAGATATTCACAATTGCGATACTCACAACTGCATATGGTTGGGTCCTTCGCCAGGATAATTCGATGTTCCCGGACCCCCCCCCACTGGAAATGGAGGGCAAAATGAGGCCTTCGGGTTGGGTTGGGGTGGTTTGGTGGGTGGTGATGAGTGTCGCTCCTCGCCCTCCCGGCCTCTCCGGCCACCTCGGCGCGCCTCGGCGCCGCGCTCTCTCTCTCCTCCTACCTCGCCCTGCCTCGGCGCGCGCCCCGCCGCTGCCCGAGCGCAGTCAGTCCGGCCCTTCTCTGCGGCCGCGGGCCAGCCACACGCTGCAGCATCGGTGACCGTTCGGCGGCGCGCTCCTGTGAGCTTCCTCCTGTCTCTCCCCTGCGGCTATGTCTCCCCCCAGTTCCGTCTGCCCCCCCCGCGGCTCCCCCACGGCACATCCACCTCCTGCCCTCCCCCCCCCCTCGTCCATCCTCTGCACCTGCACAATATGAGGACTACGTCCTCTCCTCCCTCCCCCCGAAGAGGCTGGTGAGGTGTCCTGGCTTCCTCCGCGTAGTGTCTTTTCTAAAAGAGATTCCGCCGAAGTGAGAATTAAGACGTGTGCTTTCCAATCCGAACGCTGTCGGCCCTTTCAGCATGGCGTTCACGCTACAGCGTTGGATCCATTGTACTGTTGTCAGTCCTTCCAGATCAGGTGCCCCCTGCAGCGCTGAACTCGTTTCATTGCTTCGGTTCCTCCAAATCGTGATCTGCTGCAGCGTTGGCTTCCGCTCCGCGCTTCCAGTCCTTGCAAATCGTGCTCACACTGCAACGCTTGTCTCATTTCCGCGGTTTCGGTCCTTCGAAATCGTGCTCCTGCTGCAACGCTGATATCATTTCGCTCTTCCCGCTTTCCAACCGTCCAATTGCATATCCCGTCCTGTGTCATTTCTGGTTTCCCTCCGGCCTCGTTGTCGACATGAACCGCTTGCTCATCGCGACGGCGTCGGCTGTGGCCGTGCTCTTCTATGCTATGCTATGCCGTGCTCTTCTATGCGATGCTAGGACGTCAGAGATGACGCTTGCGCACCTAGCTTGCCTCCCCCCTCTCGCCTCCCACTCACCTCTCGCCGTCTCCTTGATGTGCTTTGGGCTCAGGTAAGGAGCGCGCCACGACTCCAAGCGGCGGGTTGACCCAGAACGCATTCAGCGGAGAGCAGAGGCCAGAACAGCAAACACGGCCAGCCAGGCAACATATGCCGCGGTAGGTAGTTGCTGACTGCCCAACACAACTCTGGAATCCTATTACACCAGATCCAAGCCGCCAATACTCATCTTAACACCAGCTCGGCATCCTCATGCACGTGCGCATACACGCGCGCACTCCAAGTCTCATTCTCCCTGGGAGATGGAGGCAGGGAGGGAGATGGAGGACGGACGAACCAAAGGATGGAGAGAGGAAGAGGAGGGAGAACGCAAGAGGGATGAACAAGCATGCGGGGGTGGGGGTACGGGGACGGACGTGCCGTAAATCCGAGGCCACCGAAATCGAGAAGCCAGGACGCACGAGCCCGGGTCAGCCCAGACCCGGACTGGCCAGGACCATGTCGCGATGCCTGGCGGGCTGCTTGATGGCTCCCAAGCCCGGGTGAGCGGAGGACGGAAAGGTGTTCCCACGTGGTTCCCACGTGGGAATCCCGCTCGAGTTTATGGAAGCCTATCCTAGTCAATACGTTGGCGGGCTAGCGATACATAGCGGCAAACAACGGCAACCGACTAACGGCAAAGAGCCGCAACCGACTAGCGGCACGCCCTGCGCCAATCGTCTTCCAATCAGCCCTTATCCGCCGCTAGTGACCGCTGAGCGCCAACAAATACAGCATCTAGTGAAATTCAGCGCTTCTATAAAAAAACGGAAACCCCTTTCCGTCCCACGTGGTTCCCAAACGTACCAGCCTGGAACCTATCCCTACCCCTATGTTGGGCATCGCCTCATCACGATGGCGATCTCAGGGATTCCCTCAGTTTTTGAGGGTGCATCCCCAGGATTGTCATCGCCTCTGGGCGTGCCAATCTTAGGGACAGGGATACGTTCGAGGCTGGTTACAGACGCGGGTCGGCCAGAGGGGCTCGGCTGACCCCCAGGGAGCGAGCACCGACGGAGAGCGAGAGGCACGCAAAAACCGGCCTCGGGAGGGACGGGGGAGGGGGGGCGCGGAGCCGGGGGGCGGCGGGGGAGAGGCGTGGCGCAGGCAGGAGCTGAGGAGGGATAGGGGGGGAGAGGGGAGGGCGAGGCATGCTCGCTCTTGCCGTCCTCTTCCCCGGCGCAGCGGAAGGCAGCGCAGGGAGAACGGGTCGGCGAACCCGCGGAGACGGCACTCCAGACCCACGTTCTGAAAGCAAGAAGCAGGCGCGGATGCGCGCATGCAACGATATAAAACACCTAGAACGATTAGAGGATCGATGTGTATATATATACATACATATATAAATATACATATATATACATATGTGTATATATATATGTATACATATGCATATATATACACATACATACACATAGATACGTAGATGCACAGGGAGAGTGAGAGAAAGAACAAGAGAGAGAGAGAGATCGACAGAGAGAAAGAGACAGAGAGCGGGGCGGGAAGCTTGGGGGAAAGGGGGAAGCAGCGGAGCCGTATTGCGACTTTGCGACTGCTGGATGGGCTCAAAAAGGAGGAAAGGGTGCAAGCAACAGTAAAGCCAGCAGCCGTCCTGCTGTGCAGCGTTGCCGATGCCCTGCCAAAGCTAACACAAGCCTGAAAAAACTGGCCCGAGCAAACTTGGATGGAAGCCTTATTGCTTATTGCTGGTACACTGCCTGGACGTAATTCAATGTTGGGAGGCCTGGGCTCCGCCTGGGGTCCTGGGAGACGGCGGAGAGGGGCGAGGTCAGGGGGGAAGCGCGGAGAGGGGCAAGGAGAAGGGAGGGCCAGGGGAGTCAAAGCTCTGCCGTCAAGACCCCTGGACGGGGAACGAAACCCCTCTTGGGGGCCTCGGATGCGCCACAATGCGCGAGGAACGCCAGTTGGAAGACCCACGGAGGGACCCAAGGCTTGTCGAGCCCCCTCCGGAACCTGAGTGGGCCGGATCCCCAGAGTCTTGACTGCAAGCGTACAGTCGGGCATGATTGGAGAGGACACGCGAGGGGACACAAGACCCTTCCGATGGCCACAGTGCCATAGGAATGTAACAGGCACGGGTCTCTCAAGACCGGACACGAGAGTACCTTTGACTTGGCCGGGTCGGCCTACTAAGGATCGGGAGCGGCCAAGAGGGCGGTGTCCAAGAGGGAGGGGGTGCAAATCATGACCGGCGGCACGTGCGCGGCCCAACGGGCCAACGGGGTGGCCAGGGACGTAATGAGATAAGAAGGGGCGCCATGAAGTCTGGGGAGATAACATGGCCCCCGCCATGATATCCCCCCCCCTATAGTTTGGGCGCCCGAATTATCCGGGGTAACTCGGGCCCGGGGTAACTCGGGTTCGGATTCCAGAAAAACGAACCAGAGTTAGCCCTGACCCGAGTTACCCCTGATGATTCGGGGCTCTGGACGCCCGAATTATCCGGGGTAACTCGGGCCCGGGGCAACTCGGGTTCGGATTCCCGAAAAACGAACCCGAGCTAGCCCTGACCCGAGTTATCTCTGATGATTCGGGGCTCTGACTAGTCATCACCCCCCTCGTTTCCGCCCCCGAAAGGAAGGCCGACTGTACATGCAGACCGGTGGCCGAAGCCCGGGCCCCGGCACGTCCGCGTCCTCCGGTCGTGCGCCCAGCGCACCGCCAGCGCTGGGCCGCCGGGCGCCAGCGGCGGCCCCGGGCTGAGAGCCGCTTTGCAGCTTGGCCTCCTCCTCCTCCTCTTTTCGGGGGGAGGGAGCTGAAGAGATCCGCCGCGCTCCTCCTGAGGAGGAGGAGGAGGAGGAGGAGGAGGAGGAGGAGGAGGAGGAGGAGGAAGAGGAGGAGGGAGGAGGAGGAGGAGGAGGAGGAGGAGAGGAGGAGGGAGGAGAAGGAGGAGGACGGAGGAGGAGGAGGGAGGACGGAGGAGGAGGAGGACGGAGGAGGAGGAGGAGGAGGAGGAGGAGGAGGAGGGAGGAGGGAGGAGGAGGAGGGAGGAGGACGAGAAGAAGGAGGAGGAGGACAGGAGGGGCAGGAGAGAGGAAGGAGGTGGGCTTGTATGGCCGCTCGCCTCGGACTCCTCATCCTGTTCCTTTTTCCCATCCTAATCGCGGTTATTCTCCTCCGTGTCGTCCTTCTTGCCCGCTTCTCTTCCTTCTGCTTCTCCTCCTCTCTCTGCCTCTTTTCCGTCTGCTCCCCCAGGGCCGCTTTTACTCTTCCTTCTCTTCCTTTTGACTCTGGGAAGCAAGAAATGTGAAGCTGGCCTTCGTCTTATATGCACTACAATCGTCGGGGTGCTGTCATACGACAATACGAGTGGCAACGTCGAAGTCAACAAACAAAATGACCATGTGGTGACTATCGTGTCGGCTGTGATGCTGCAAACGCCTAGGATGGTGCACGCGAGTAACACTGCTGGCTAAAACATACCGTGTTGCTGCGGATGATTACGGCGAACGTAGTGGCATGGCACAACAGTGGCCAACAACGATGACCGCACCATAATGGCAATGATGGCGTGGTGTACGCCCTTCCCACTCCATCTCCAGCCTATCAACATCATGCGACTAGATCTTCGAAGAGAACAACCTGGCCACCATCAAGAACTGCCGTGCATATGCTGCACGTTTTCAATCCTCTTCTCGGCGATGGCAGCAGCGACGATGGGCCTAGAAATGCCCCTCTGGAAAGACGGAGGACATGCCAACAGGACCACACGCAGTAACACATGTTTGGGATGGTGCGCCGATGGCACGATGTGGAGAAGTTGCACTGGTCATGGGATGAAACCGAGTAGGTCGGTCGCTGCCCACCCACCACGGACTGCCGTAGGATTCGACCAGCAAAGAAATATAGTGGGCAACGACATCGTTCATGTTGGCGCTACTGGGTGGGTTTGGTATTAGACATGCTCGGCGCAGTAGAAGGTGGGATGTTGACCTGGTGAACTTTGCAAGGAGGAGCGATCGAAGGAACCGTGATCATACTTCCTTAATGAATATCCAACCAGCTGCTTTGTACTGCAGCTGCAATGTTTCCGAACAAATCTATGGCCAGCTCAAAACAATTGTAAGTCATCCACCACCGTGCCTTCGACGCGTAGTAGAGTGCCCCAGGGCTCGTGCAGTTCTGAGAGCTCGACAAAAGCTTGACATTTCTTCAAGGCCAGGTCCACAAGCTTCCCGGCATTGCCAGGCCCTCACGGGGTTTGTTGAGTGGGCGCCCAGGGCGGCGGCGCCGCCCACAACGACCCGAGCCAACGCCGATCTGTCTTGAAAAATACACCAGGAGGCCCCAGGAGTGCCCCAACAGGTCCCCTTACTTACTTAACCTCCCACTCGCGCCTCATGAATCCGATGATCAACACGCGCCTGGCGGCGCTGGGCAAATTTACCGTCTTAGAGCTAGTGCTTCCACCTCGAGCCCAGCCCTGCTGTCGGAGTTCCGAACGCACAAAGGCGGAACGCCACCAGAGGGCGAGCTGCGGAAGGGAGGAACCCACAGGGTCGGCCCCCGTTCAACCGCTGGGACCAAGGGTTTAAGCAGCCACGGAAGAACCACTCACCCCTCGCCCCCGCCCGCTGGCAGCCCGCGCGGGCCGCGGCGCCTCCACCCGAGGCCGCTGCCCCACTACCTCTTGCTGCTTCGCCATCTTCCCTCGCGGCGCGCGGCCTGGCTTGCGGCCGCCTCCCCGCCCCCTCAGAATGTGGCTGAACACGGCAATCGTTGTCATCGTCTTCTGGCCTGCCACTATGGGCATCGATTCCAATGGGCTCATCTGCAATTTGGCGGCATACATCGGGTCGGCAGCCGCTCCCCCACACGCTTCTGCCTGCTCCTTGCTCAGCAGCTCTGCCGCTTCTGGAGCGACCCCGACCGCGAGCGAACCGAGCAGCGCCGTCGCGAGCCTGCGCTTCTCGGCGTCGCACGCGGGCGAGAAGCCGTGCTCCCTGACCAATTCGATAGCCCCCGCGCTGTCTGAGTGGGCCATCAGCGCCCTCTCCGGCACGCCCTTGAACCGCATCGGCGCCTGCGAGCGCGACCCCCCGTTCAAGCTGCCGGCGATGGCGGGGAGATCCGAGGCGCACGTGGTCATCGGGTGGTCCGCGCTGGCGCTGCGGCCCTTCTTCTTTCACCTTGGCCAAATGCATGCGGCGCGTGCCCCCCCCGTCCTCGACTATCCGGCGGTGCTATCCGGCGATCGCGCAGCGCGTGAAGTCGGACGGCCCGGGCGTGCTCGAGCGTTCGCAGTCTGGCTTCTGGCTGCGCCGCCAACCTTCTCGTTGGCGCCTCGCCGGACTCCTCCGCTATGCCTTCTTCTGTTTGGCGGCTGCGTCTTCTCGCCTGGCTCGTCGGGGAACTTCTGCCATCGAGCTCGAGTTGGCAATCCGAAAGATGCTGGCCCAAATGGCCGCGCAGTATACGCTGACACAACTCCTGGCCCTCATCCGCTATAAGTTCATAAATCGCAGCGCGCGCTAGGCACGCGAGTCTCGTTTCCCGACCAAGCGTTAGCAGCGCGAATTCCCATCTCGAGCGCCCGTTGCGCGCGCTTCTGGGCCCGCGCGTAGCTAGAGAATACCGCGGCACATATCGCACGCGTTGCTGAAGCAGGCCGCGCGGAACATTGCCATCTTGCCGCGCGCGCCACCCCGCGCGCGGGCGCAGCGTGACGCAAGCCCCGTTCTGTCTGGGGAACGCGCTTCGCATGGCATGCCATTCTCATCGTGCGCTTAACGCTGAAGCTCACCGCCTGCCGGCGGCTCAGCTCGCTCGGGCTCGCGCTCAGCTCTGCGACGCGCGACGCGCGCGCGCCCTCCAAGTCGAGCTCGATGCACTCCTCTCTCCCCGTCCAAGAGCGCCCTGCCTGGATCCTGATCGTAATGCGACAGAAGACGTCATCGCGAATCGACAGCCCCTGCGCGCTCTGCAGCCGCTGCTCGGCCCATGGGTCCAATACCTGGTCCGTTTCCTCAAAAACCTCGCCCACCTTGCCCCCGCTCCGAAGCTCCCCGGATACAACGTCTAGGAGCTGATCGGCCCAGACCATATCCGACAACGAACTCTGGGGCCATTTTAACAACCGAATGCGCGCTTCCGCGAAAAGACTGGCACGACCGATTCTTGCAAGTAGTTCTAGGTTACTGGGGGCTCTCCGGGGGCGATTTTGGCGGTGAACAGCCGCGCCCCCTACCTCTTCGAGCAGGGCATCCTTCGGGCCGTGCAAAATCCTGCGCCTTCATTGGGCCCCGGAGTTTTACGAAAGTCTCGGTGCCCGACAACGCCGCATTGAAACATATCCTTAAATATAGCTATCTTCAATTTCTGCGATGCGCCAGAGGCCAGGGCAATTCCCATCGCCGCCCGCGCCGTTTTCCTGCGCGAATGCAATGCCACACGCCTCGACTCGGATAGAAAAACGCTCCGTCATCCTCACTCCTAGGTAGCGTACTGCTGCTGCGGCTGCGTGCCCCTCATAAACCACGTCGCATCGGATCGTCTTCTCAAGCTGCTATGCGCCTCTCCCATAAGCGCGTGGGGTCGCCTCCTGTTTGCTGATGTTCTGGGCCAGCCTCGCTACGCCAAGCGATCCCGTGATCTCGCGGTTCTGCATCTCGCCCTCCACATGTGCCCCCCCGCGCACACACGCACACACACACACACGCACACCTTCGTTCTATTCAACCTGAACGCGTCAGAGACATCATCCGGGACTAAACTCGTAGCTGCCTGCTCCTCCTTCCCTGTCCTGGGCGACGTTGCATCGAGAACGTCCCTCGCCTTCAGCGCGTTTTCTTCGAGCCCTCGAACGTGCGCCATGCCACAGCGAAGTGCCATTGCTGGTTCTCCTGGCATGCAGCTCCCCCACCAGCGACATGAGATCGGTGGCCTCAGCAAGCGCGAAGTGAGCGAAACGAGCCCGACCTAACATCAACGTGACATGCTCCTACTTGATGCGTGCACAGGCGATCTCGAGCAAATTGCCAGTCTTTATGGGAAAGAACGAGTTCGCAGCGTCGTGAATCTCTTAGCGCGTTGCATCCCCATCGACTTCATCCTCCAAGGCCCACGCAACTGCACGACGATCGCTCCCTCCCGCCGCCGATGCTTTAATGCACCACGGTTCCATGGCGGCGCGCACCTAGTCTCTGCATTAATCAGAATGTGTCGGTAATTACCCTTTGCTATACGACAGGCAATCCTCACCATCTTTTCGCCGCCCGCTCCCTCCTTCTCGATTCCCTTGCTGATCTGCGCGGCCCTCGCTGTCAACCAATCCACTGGGCACCTATGTAATCATGGTCGCCTCCTGCAAGACCGTCTTTCATGCAGCCACTGGGGGAAGAAAACGCATCGCGCGAACCCCAAACTCGACCTCCATGCCGGGTGCGCTCTCCGCAGCCGGGCCTTCCCCATGGCCCTTTTGATCCCCTTCATTTCCTCCTCGGCCTTCTCGCCCGTCAAAATATGTCGTACCACTCGCCCTCGTCGCTCACGTACCTAATCAAGTGTCACGTCCTCAGCTCTGCATCCTCCTTCGGGTCCTGGCTTCCTCATCTTCTGAGTCCAGTCCTCATGGGTGCCTGGTGCACTATGTCGGCCGAATGCCCGCTTGCGTCCTCCTCTTCGCCTCTGTGCCAACATCCTCGCCATCTTGTGCACCGTGTAGAAGTCATGCTCCTCCGACGCCCGCATGAACTCCTCACATCGCACTGCTTCTACCCACCTCCAGTACTGCTGCCGTTGCTGCCTCAGCCACTTGCTGACACGACGTAGTCGAAGCAACAAATTGTTCATCCAGTTCTGTGTCGTACTCGTTCTGATTTGTATTTCCCGTGGCGGCGCCGAACATGGGCTCCAGCTCGGGCTTGGAGGACATATGCGTGCCATTCTGCGATGTTGTCGTCTACACCAGAGATGTTCTCGTTCACCGTCGTTGGCGTTCTGACGTGTATTTCGCGTGGGGACGTCGAACCTGGGCGCCAGCCAGGATGGAGAAACTATCAGGGTGGCTCTCTGCGAAGCTGCCGAAGTATCCGCATCAGACACCATCACATGTGAATGCTGTGCGTTCTTACGGATTTTCACGTGGCGACGTCGAACCTGTGCTCCAGCCAGGACTTGGAACACATCTGGGTGCAACTCTGTGATGTTTTCGGCACATCCTCACCAGTGCAATTATGAGGCTGTTCCTGTTCACCGCCGCTTGCGTTCTGATTTGTATTTCGCGTAGCGACGTCGGAACCTGGGCCCCAGCCAAGATTTAAGAACTATGTGGGCTGCTCTCTGCGATCGTGATATGGAACTAGAATGAGATGCCGTTGCTATCGTCGCTCTCGATACCCAATGATCCTGTCCTGCCAACCACTGGAATAATCGCCGCCGCGACTCTTCCTCATTCCATCATCTTGTGGCCTGCCGCCATCAACTTCCGATGGACTCATCTGCACATGTTGAAACTCTGATCGTATGTGCCTCCTCTGCCAAAGAAGCCTCCTCACCTCTCTTGCTTGCGCCTTGTGGTTATCCGTGTAGCCGCACGGTGTCCAGTTGCCCCTCCTCCTCCCCCTCCTCCTCGTCCAGTTGCTTGGCCAAGCTTTCGCCAAACGTTTGGCCACAGAGGCACTTCCCGAAAGGGCAGCGGGTGGCGGTGATTCGCCGTAGGCGTCTTCGGCACCAGCGCTGTGCATGTCGAAGCCGGCGCCAAGGGACGGTGCCATCCGCGAGGCCAGGAAAGCAAAGTGTCAAGTCCGATCCCCCCCCGCCTGCACCAGAGACGAGAAGAGCCCGATCGACGGCCTACTTAGCTACAGCAGGCACATACGAGAAGAAACATTGCTGCAAGGGGTACAGTCATCGGCCTGACCTAAGGAACGATAAATAAGGAACGAAGCCCCTTTGTTTTCCAGAGAACAGTGCATAAGGAAAGATGAATCATGAAAAACGCATACGGAACGATGGACAACGCATGCAAGCCTAGGGAACGACCGAGCCCCTTTTGAAAAGCAACTGTTCCTCACTCGAGCCGCTCACTGTGGCGGGGCGCGCTCCTCGTCGATCTGTGGGAGCCCTCGGGCGTCCCAGCGCTTCCTCGGGTCCTCGGGGCCCTCGGGGTGTAAAGAGGCTCCCGCGGGGCCGCATGCTGGCCGGCCGCCTTCCCTGTGGAGGCGCCCGCGGTGCCGCCCGAGCGCGATCCATTACTAAAGGGGCCCCAGAACACACACACACACAAATAAATACACACAAATCAACATATTCCCCATATTTTCCCATATTTCCTGGGTTTTCGTCTTCCCCCCCACTTCCCATAGTTTCGCATATTTCCTGGGGATCGACGATTAGTTGTGTCTGTGTGTTTCTTTCCCTCCTGAATTACCCTCACTGACACCAGCGCGCGCGCTTTCACCAGCACCACGCACGGCATCATCACCGCCGCCATCAAGCAAAAAGAAAACACCCTCTAGATGCCAACACTTCCACCACAATCATCACCAAAACCGATCACAACACGCACCATCGTTAACAGCACCAACGTCACCAGCATCATTGATACCACCAGCGTCCTTGGCGTCAGCATTGCTCTCACACGCAGCAGTAATACACCAGCAGCATGCGCATAAACTTTGCAATATTAAATGCGAACGCCCCCAAAAACCACCTACCTTCCCAACACGGTGCTCAGGCAAGATGCCCAAGACAACGCGACGGCACTGCACGTCATACCGACTTTCGTACCCCTAGCCCCCTCCCCCAAAACCCAAAATTGTAGGGGCCAGCGCAAGGCAACTCGCGAGAGACAAAAAATGTGGACACTTCAGCTTTGGATTCTGAGGGAGGGTTGTGAGGCATAGGCACCTTTCCAGTTATTGCTGATATCATGCCATCGTGTCCTCACGCCGTGGGTGTGGACACTTTCTGTCCGAGCACCGGTGCTGAGGTCAACCGGCTGGGGAACGTCACAATGAAAGACCGCCCCCGCACTCAGAGCAGGACGTGGTTTGACTGCTGCGCATCGCGACGTTGCCTCGCCCCCACATCTGCATGCGCATGAACGTCGTAAAGCTTGGGATTGCGCACGGGCAGCCTCACCAGGCAGCCCTGCCGGGCCTCAGCAGGCCTACCGTGCAGCCAGGGGCGGTCTCAACACCCCAACCCTGTGGCGCGAAACGCCCCAGGCGCGCCGCCGGAGGCGGCGCCAGTGATGAGCAGCGCCCCGGTCTACTCGGGGGGAGGCCTGCTGAACCCAACCAGGACTGCCTGCGAGGGCTGTCTGTGCGCAACCCTAAGCCTTACAACATGAACGCGACAGGGTCAAAGAGTGGGAAGGAACGCAAAAGGCCAGAGCACAAGACAATTCCTCACTGCGAAAAAAAAAGAGGTGCGACAGGGGCCTGCTCAGCCAGGCGGTAGCCCTCGTCTGGGAGATCCTGCACTGGCGAATATCTGCCGCCGGCGAAGATGCTGCACAGCAGCTCCTTGCCGACCTGCGAATACAATTCTATCTGGAGAGTCTCTGCCCCCTCGGCGGTGTCCTCCTCCTCTTCCTCCTCGTCCTCCTCATCGGGCATGCGCAGCCTCCTCCTCCTCCTCCTCCTCGTCCTCTTCCACGTCCTCCCTGGTCGGCTGCAGTAGAGAGGGGGTTTAGGCAACTTTCACTGCGACGTTGTTGGTTATCACGCTCAGAGAGAGTACAGTCGGGGCCTTGACCTAAGGAACCCTAGATAAGGAACGAGGCCCTTTTTTCCCAGAAGTTAAGCTTCGATTTCCGATCGAAAACATAGGGAAAACCTGAGGCAAGCTGCGGAACACTTAAGGAACGCGGAGCCCCTCCCCAACGAAAAGGGTTCCTTCTTTGGGGCCCCGACTGTAGTGGCGTCGAAGAGGGGACTGCACACGCGCGAAACGGCGCAGCGGCGGCAGGGCAAGGGAGCTGCACGGAGGCGCACCACGGAGGGGGGCACGAGAGGGGGACCCCGCCGCGAAGCCGCGGCACTGCCGCTGTGCCGCTCGGCCGTCTGCGGAAGCCCCATCGGAGAAGGGTGTTGGCATGCAGTGCACTGCGCGAGCATAGCGCCAGTGCTGTAGGCGACGTGTAGACACATGCAGTACTGAAGGGGCCCCAGGACACACACATAAATACACACTAATAAAAGTATCCCCCATAGTTTCCCCAATTTTCTGGGCTTTTTTTCTGCCCCCCCCCACTTCCCACATTTTCCTATACTTCCTGGGGAGTCGACGATTAATTGTGTCTGTGTGTTTCTTTCCCTCCTGAAATACAAACGTTGTACGGTGGCGCGTCGTCGTGCAACGGTGCCCATCCACATGCTGATGTCACAGCGGGGGCATTGCCACAAGACTGCGGGTCAAGAACATGAGCCCCTTCTCCGAAGAAGCAAGACGCCTCGCGATCCCACCACGGTGAGCATTCCAAAGTTGAGAATCACAGCACGAAGAACATAAGGCTGCCCCTCGAAGGCTAGGTAGTTCCTCACCTTCGTGCGTCCGCCCTGTCAGAAGGAATACCTCAATGAACCTTTGAGTACTCCCAAGCTGGCCTGTCATGAAGGATTTCACTTCGAAGGTGTCGCATGTGACAATCTGGCCAAACCTTGCCAAAACAAGAACAGGGACCGACTGATCTTCCGTACGCAACAGTCGAGCAACTCCTGCTTATCTTTCTGGTCCCGGAGAAATCCAGACGAAACATCGATGGCTTTGCTCTGTCGCGGGGTAGCTCCGTGCCCTGACCGAACACAATGATCAAACCACGTGCCAGGCTCGCGCGCGAGACGTACAATCGCACGCAAAGGCCGTTGACACTCTCACGCCTGATCCGAACATCGTCCCAAGAGGGAGCACTTAGTGGCCTCAATGCTTTTGCACCGAGCGCCGGCGGAAAAATCGGTCGTCTTCGATCACATCAGGCATGTCGTGATCGGCGTTCTTGGGGGAACGCACCGATGTTGGCTCCAGGCTTCTTGGCCCCATAGGGAGCTTCACCAAAGGCCCCAGTGGCATGGTTCGCATGCCGCCCCCTCTCCACTTTGGCACGGCCCTCGCACGCTTCGTGGCCCCATAGGGAACTCCACCGAAGGCCCCAATGGCATGGTTTGCATGCCCCCCCCCTCCACTTTGGCTCACCCCTCAAACGTTTCATGGCACCAGAAGCCCCAGTGGAATGATTCGCATGCCGCCCCACCCCTCCACTTTGGCACACCCTCAAGCGTTTCGCGGCTACACAGGGAGCTCCACCGAAGACCCCACTGGCATGGCTCGCATGCCGCCCCCCATCCACTTTGGCACACCCTCAAGCGTTTCGCGGCTACACAGGGAGCTCCACTGAAGGCCCCTGTGGCACGGTTCGCATGCCGCCCCACTCCATTTTGGCACACCCCTCGCACGCTGCGTGGCAATATAGGAAGCTCCACCGAACGTCCCAGTGGCATTGTTCGCATGCCGCCCCCCCTCCACTTTGGCACACCCCTCACACGCTTCGTTGCACCATAGGGAGCGCCTCCGAAGGTACCAGTGGCATGGTTCGCATGCCGCCCCCCCTCCACTTTGGCACACCCCTCGCACGTTTCGTGACACCATAGGGGGCTCCACCGAAGGCCCCAGTGGCATGGTTTGCATGCCCCCCCCCTCCACTTTGGCTCCACGGCCCTCGCAGGTTTCCAGGCCCCACAGGGAGCTCCACCGAAGGCCCCTCTGGCAGCGCCCGCATGGCGGCCCCGCCCCAATGCGGCGCACCTTTCGTACGCTTCATGCCCATAGGGAGCTCCACCGAAGGCATTTCTCACAAATGCGGCATTCACAACTGCATATGGTTAGGTTTTTCGCCAGGATCGTTGTTTTTTCGGGTCGGGGATACTACCAAGCCCTTGGCCAGGAAGGCTTGCGGGAGAAGCATTGCCACCAAACACTAGTATACAAATGTGTTGATTGTTTCTTGGTCAAAGATATCTCCAAGCCCTGCGATCCACAGCTTGTTGTTTCCCTTCAAGAGGCCCGCAACCTTGGCCTGGCCAAACAGCGCGGACCTCGTGAAAACAACAATAACAAAACACCATGTGTATACTAGGGTCGGGTGGTATCCCAAGCCAAACCAAACAATTAGGCCGGCGATGGACCCAACCGCATGTGAGTACCGCAGTGGTGCGTATCCTCTTCGGTGGCTCTCCCTCCCTATGGGGCCACGAAGCGTGTGAGGGGTGTGCCGACATGGGTGGCGGGGACGCATGTGGTCACAGCCACTGGGGCCTTCGGTGGAGCCCATTATGGGGCCACGAAGCGTGTGAGGGGTGTGTCTACAAGGGTGGCGGCGGCGCATGTGGTCACAGCCACTAGGGTTTTCGGTGGAGCTCCATGGGGCCACGAAGCGTGTGAGGGGTGTGCCGAAATGGGTGGCGGGGGCGCACATGGTCACGGCCACTGGGGCCTTCGGTGGAGCTCCGTATGGGAGCCACGAAGCATGTGAGGGTGTGCCAAAATAGGTGACGGGGGCGCATGTGGTCACAGCCACTGAGGCCTTCGGTGGAGCTCCCTATGGAGCCACGACACGTTTGAGGGGTGTGTCGACATGGGCGGCGGGGGGGCATGTGGTCACAGCCACTGGGGCTGTCGGTGGCGTCCTTATGGGGCCACGAAACGTGTGAGAGATGTGCCTACAAGGGTGGCGGGGACGCATGTAGTCACAGCCACTGGGGCCTTCGGTGGAGCTCCGTATGGGAGCCACGAAGCGTGTGAGGGTGTGCCGAAATAGGTGACGGGGGCGCATGTGGTCACAGCCACTGAGGCCTTCGGTGGAGCTCCCTATGGGGCCACGAAGCGTTTGAGGGGTGTGTCGACATGGGTGGCGGGGGGGCATGTGGTCACAGCCACTGGGGCTTTCGGTGGCGTCCTTATGGGGCCACGAAACGTGTGAGAGGTGTGCCTACAAGGGTGGCGGGGACGCATGTAGTCACAGCCACTGGGGCCTTCGGTGGAGCTCCCTATGGGGCCACGAAGCGTGTGAGGGTGTGCCGAAATGAGTGGCGGGGGCGCATGTGGCCACAGCCACTGGGGCTTTCGGTGGCGCTCCCTTTGCCACGAAACGTGTGAGGGGTGTGCTGGAATGGGTGGCGGGGGCGCATGTGGTCCCGGCCACTGGGGCCATGTCATCCCCTCTCCGTCGTCCTCCCCCCGCTCGTACCTCCTCTGTCTCCCCTCTTCTCGATTCGCTCCTCCCTCCTCGTGCCGCCCTCCACCCTCTCTGCTCGCTCCCCCCTCCTCTCTCGTCACCCCTGAAGGAGCACAGCCCGCGCCGATGTGCATCGCTTCGGTCGTGCTACGGCGTTTTCTGGTCACGCATTTGCCGCATTGCTCAAAAACAGCAAGCTTCAAAGACGTAGATCGCGGCACTCCATGCCGCGGAGGTCGTGGCGGACGCGATTGCAAATTGTATTCAAAACTGCAGCAAGGGAAGAAATGAGCTATCATGGGGACATTTGCTTCTACGTGCACCTCTGCCTCTTGGGAGTGTTGATCTTGAGGCTGAAGTCGATCACGTCGTACGACTGCATCCAAGACTTGGACACAACGTCGATGTCGGGACCAATGAAATCAACAATATTGCCCTCCTCGATTCCGCCAGATGCCTCCACTATGATGTGTGGGAACTCCTGCTTTAAAACAGCAGCAGTCTTATGTAGGTCCTCAGCCTTGAAACTATCGAGCATGACAACCTCCGCCCCGGCAGACGCTGCTTCCCTGGCACTTTCGAGCGAATCTGTTTCTACTTCAATTTTTGTTGTGAAGCCGGTGAAGCGCTTGGCCCTCTCTACAGCCATAGTAATTGATCCCGTTGCCCAAACGTGATTATCCTTCAACATGACCATCGAAGACAGATTGTCACGGTGCGACGCCGCTCCGGCAACGATGCAAGCGTACTTCTCGCACAAACGAAAGCCAGGCGTTGTCTTGCGAGTTCCAGCGACCATGCCTTTCCAACCCTTCTGCTGGCAGGCATTGACAGCTCCGCGTACTCGCGTGGCAATGCCCGATGTGCGTGACAAAACATTCAGCGCCGTCCTCTCGCCCAGGAGCAGATTCCGCGCAGGTCCCGTGACAGTAGCACAAGCCAGCTTTCCACATGTGGCGTCTATCACCTCACCCTCCTTCGCGAAGGTGTCCCACTCGACCCTGCAATTGAGATACTTGAAGACCGCATCGAAAAAAGGCTGCCCACAAAGAACACATTTACCGGATGCTGCCTTGCAATCCGCCACCGTGCCTCGGGGCTCGGGAGCGGCCAAGAGGGGGGTGTCCAAGAGGGGGGGGGGGTGCAAATCATGACCGGCGGCATGTGCGCGGCCCAGCGGGGGGGCCAGGGACGTAATGGAATGAGAAGAGGCGCCGTGAAATCGGAGGAAATCTCATGGCCCCCGCCACGATATCCCCGGGGCGTTGACCTAAGGAACCCTAAATCAGGAACGGGGCCCCTTTCTCCCACAAGTTGAACTTCGATTTGCCATGGAAAACCTCAGGAAAACAAAAGGCAAACTGCAGAACAATCAGGGAACGCCGAGCCCCTCCCCAACGAAACGGGTTCCTTCTTCAGGGCCCCGACTGTATCTCAAGTGCTCTCCGTCGGGGCCCGGCGGCCCAGGCCTGTCGCGAGTCTCCCGGGGCTCTCCGCAGACAGTCGGGGCGTTGACCGAAGGAACCCCAAATAAGGGACGAGGCCCCTTTTTTCCATACGTTAAACTTCGATTTCCGATCGGAAACACAAGGAAAACCTGAGGCAAGCTGTGAAACACTGAAGGAATGAGGAGCCCCTCCCCAACGAAAAGGGTTCCTTCTTCAGGGCCCCGACTGTACTTCCTGGGCCGGCCGCGTGACTTCGCCGTAGGCCAGAGGGCCGCAGGAGCGGCCAAGAGGGTCTCAAGCGACGCCCGAGACGGTCCAAGAGGGTCCCTGGACGGCCCCAGAGCGCCCCACACGCAAGGCGGACTCAAGGCGGCCTTCAAGGGACCCCCAAGACGACCCCGAGAAGGCCACAAGAGGACCCCCAAGAAGCTCCC
Source organism: Prorocentrum cordatum (assembly GCA_963575745.1). NCBI lineage: Eukaryota > Dinophyceae > Prorocentrales > Prorocentraceae > Prorocentrum > Prorocentrum cordatum. Next base: position 25,444 of record CAUYUJ010022720.1, read on the forward strand.
ATGTGGCACAAGCAATTGATTTTCCAGAGGTCTTTGAAAGATGGTGACGTGTTCCGCTTCCCGGGCTTTCAGCGTCCCAAGACGGCTCAAAAGACCCCCAGGATCGCCCCAAGACGGCCCTGGAACACCCAAGACTGCCCCACGACGGCCCTCAGATGGCCGAAGAGGCCCCCAAGAAGGCCCCCAAGAGGGGGAAAGCGAAAAAGCCTTGGGAGTCTTTCCCTCCAAGAGCCTCAAGACCCCCAAGACCCCCAACGTGCCCCCAAGAGCTCCCCAGAAGCCCCAAAGAGGCCCCCACAAGGCCCCCCAAAGGCCTCCAGCAGGCAACCCAAGACGGCCCCACTGACCTCCAAGACGGCCCCAGAGCGCCCCCAAGAAGGCCCAATGACGGCGCATGGAGGTACCCAGGACGGCCTCCAAAGACCAGGAGGCCCCTTAGAGGCACCCCGAGAGGCCCCCAGGAAGCCCCCAGGAGGCCCAAGGATGGCCCCTAAGATGCCTCCTCGTCCTACTCATCGTCTTCCTCCTCCTCCTCCTCATCATCACCACCACCACCATCATCATCACCATCATCATCACCATCAGCAGCAGCAGCATCAGCATCAGCATCAGCATCAGCATCAGCATCAGCATCAGCATCATCATCATCATCATCATCATCATCATCAGCAGCATCAGCATCATCATTTTCCTCCCACCTTCTTGCCGTCCCCAAGTGGTCCCCCAAGGGTTTTCACAACGGCTGGAGGAGCACGTAGTCCATTAGCTTCGCCAAGCTGTGACCCAACGTTTGGCCACATCGACAGTTCCAGGAAGGCAGGTGGAGGCGGTGATTCGCCGTCGGCATCTTCGATACAGCGTGGCCGTCAGCTCGGTGTCACCCACAACATGGCCGCCAATGTCAAGTGTCGGCACGTCCTCGTCCAGCCATGATACCACGAGGCGCTCGAGCGTATGTGGCGCGATCGCGGTGCCAAAATCTGGTAGCGCTATGTCACGCGCACCTGCTGCCGGCGCATCAAGCGGCCTTGAGGACCCCATTGCGGAGCCAGACTGCTTGTGCGCACCCTCTGGCGGCGCATCAGAGGGCCTCGAGCCCCCCATTGCGGAGGCAAACTGCTTGAGCCCAAACCCGTCGATGTGTGTGTGTGTGTGTGTGCGTGTGCGTGTCGTCTTGGGCTGTGCTGGGCTCTTCGGGCCCCTCCCCACGGGACATCTTGGGCGCCCCAGAGCCGTAGGCTCTTGGAGCCGTCTCGGGGGCCTCTGCTTGGGGCTTTGAGGGCCCCCTTTTTCATTCCCCTTGCCTCCGGCCATTTCTTCCCCTGGGGAAATGTATTGTCGAGGATGGCCTCCTTCCAAGAAGCACTCCGTCGACGCACTATTCGGATCGGACATTGTCCCCTCTGACCGCGCGTGCCACCATCGAGTTTGCTGGCCTCCGAGTTGTAAGTCGGGCCGGCGGAATATCTGGAGCGGCGCGAAGCGAACCACTCTCCCACCAGGGCCGTTGGCGTGCGAGAGCTCTCTTCGATAGGGCGCCAGCCAAAGCTGTGGCCCCCCCCCGTCATCTCCTCAGCATGCCCCATGCGTTGTCGCTCCTCCTCCTCCTCCTGCTCCTCCTCCTCCCCCTCCACCTCCTCCTCCTCTTCCTCCTCGTCCTCCTCAGGGAGGCCCAGGCAACACGTTTGACTCATTTGCCGAGTCCAAGGCTCACTCCACAGTAACGTCCAAGACGACATGTCCGCCAAGAACGGCATACCACTTTCAACACTGGGCCTCAATATTGGATCCACGTTGGATCCCGCAATCACTTCCAAGAGGCCCATCACAAGTTACAAAACTGCCCAAGACGTCTCCAATAGGCCCTCAATAAACCCCAAGAAACCCGAGTATGCCCGCAAGACGGCCTCACGAAGTTGCCTAACCCGAGCATCAAGTGAAACACAGTGGGCCTTAGATGATGTTGTCTCGTCGCCTTGTTCTGCATCCAACCGCTCTTCTCAGCCGCCGGAGAAAGAAAGAAACATACGGTTTGTGGCACGCCCCGAAAGGCCTCCACAAACGCCCGCTACTGCCCGCGTGTGTAGATACATTTCAAAATAGAGCCAAGATGGTCCAGGATGGCCAAAACATTGCTTCAGATAACCAACAGGCGCCACAAGAAGCCTCCACGAGGCCACCACGACGGGCCCAATTCGACCCTGGAACGGGGGCGGTCCGAACTTCTACGTGGATGTGATCCTCGTGCGACCCATTAGAAGCGGCTTTGGACCTTATTGGGGTTTTCTGGGAATCCTCTGCGGGACCATGCGGAGCTTATGAGGTGTCATGTTATGGCAATGCTGGAACCCCCTTGGCCCCTATTGAGGCCCTCTGGAATGCGGCGTGCGTTCTGGCTAGCTTAAGATCCATCCTGGTTGGCTCGCGGCCCTTCTAGGCCTGCTATGATACTGCCGCTGCCTGCTCCCCAAAGGACAACTGGCGGGCGTTGATCGCGAACAGCATTAAATCGTCAAGTAGTTCATTCATTGTGCACAACAGCTCATAATGGCCCTCATTTGCAGCATGGTTTCGCGCACCAGATCGTACCAGTATCATCCACCTGTGGGCATTGATCCTTGACGCGTACCCCAAAAGATCGATGGACTGTCTCAGCCGTATTGGGTCATTCTGCATACGTAGTGTCGGCGTGCGTTGCGCATGTCAACTTGTCCCTTGCAATGGTAAAGTACATGCAGCATGCACAGTTGCTATCATTGACCCGCAGAGCTGCCTGGCGCCAGGCGAGGCAGGAGATCACGCAGCAGGCCACGAGCCCTGTCAGCACGGCGACGACAACCCTCCACGCGGCGAGCACACCCACCTTGCATCGAGAGGAGAAGAAATGTCTGCCCGTTGCAATGTTCAATGACGTATTTGGGCCGTAGCCGCCGACTGCGCTGTCACAAGCACCTATGGGCACGCCGCTAGGCTATGTGCCAGCAGCTGGGACTGAGAGCAACAGATCTGGAAAGGGACATCGGGATAATCTGTCAGATTTCGGGGGGGACCCCGCCCTTAGAAACACCTCCCCGGCACCATGCGCATCCACGGCCTGATCCTGATCATGATCTGGCTGGCTCAGCCCATCTACAAGTGGCCCATCCACGGCCCCCCTCATCGACAAGCGGAACGGCAACTCGCAACGGAACGGCCCGACGATGGACCCGGGTCTCCTGAGACCATGCGGGAGCGGATCGCTCGAAATCCAAAAAGGCCCTCCCCATCCAACTTAAGAAGAGAGGGAGGCAGGCAAATCAGATGTCCTGGATCCAACGCGCCTGGCCCTCCATCGCCCCTCTGACCGTTTTCGTCCTTCTCAGCTCGTTTCTCAACCGCCGTACTGTGTTCTGGTATCTTCACCACCGGCGGCAGACACCTCACAGATTTGCAAGTCTTGAACCCGCTGGCCCCATATGGGGCCCCCCTGGCTGTGCAGATTACACTGGATTGGCTGAAGTATTCGCTCGACGAGCAGAGCGGCTGGTACGACAATCAAGGAAACTGAAAGTATCGGCCTTGCGGCCTGTTTGCGTTGCATCTTCGTGTCGTTTGGGCTGCTACCGTTTACCGCTGCGTAAGTTGCTCCCATAAGAATATTGAATAAGATTTGGCTTCCGCGTTGGTGGCAGGAGCGGTGTGGGGAGGTTCCAGGATGGCTTGACGGAGCAGCAGCTGGAAATACACGTCTTACGCACTGCATGTTTGGCGTTGCAGCTGTTGCCGAATTGCTGTTGCTTCCCACCTGTCATGTGGTGTTGGGTCCTCGATTTGAATGGACAGCGCGCCGCGTCCTCCTCTCCCCTCTCCTCCTCCTCCTCCTCCTCCTCCTCCTCCTCCTCCTCCTCCTCCTCCTCCTCCTCCTCCTCCTCCTCCTCCTCCTCCTCCTCCTCCTCCTCCTCCTCCTCCCTCCTTTCTCCTCCCGTCTCGGCCTCTGCCCATGCCTCCGCCCCCTCCCGTTCCGGCCCCCCTCTCACTCGCTCCGTGGCCCTATAAGGAGCTCCACCTGAAGCCACACTGGGTGTGTCCACATGCATCCGCCCAACCCGTTTTCGGCGCACTCCTCAAACGGCTCGTGCCCCATAGGGGGGCTCCACCTCAGGCTACACTGTGTCCACATGCGTCCGCCCCACACCCCTCACTCGTCTCGTGCCCCTATAGGGAGCTCCGCCTGAGGCCCCCGCGGGTGCGTCCACATGCATCCGCCCCACACATGTCAGCACACCGCTCACACGCTTCGGGTCCACACAAGGAGCTCCACTTGAGGCCACACCTCACGCATTTTGGCACACTCACACGTTGCGTGCCCCCTATGAGGAACTCCACCGAAAGCCACAATGGGTGTGTCCATATGCCTCCGCCCCCTCCGATTTCGGCACACCACTCCCGCGGTTCGTGTCCCCAGAAGGAGCTCTACCGAACGCCACGCTGGGTGAGTCCACGTGCGTCCGCCCCACCCATTGCGGCACACCCCTCTCGCGTTTAGGTGTCCCCACAGGGAGCTCCACCTAAGGCCGCACTGGGTGTGTCCACATACGTCCGCCTCGCCCATTTCGGCACAACTCTCACACGCTTCGTGCACCGAAGGGAACTCCACCTGTGACCACACTCGGTGTGTCCACATGCGTCCGCCCCACCCATGTCGGCACATCCCTCTCACGTTGCGTGGCCTCATAGGGAGCTCCACCGGAGGTGCCCGTGGCGCAGTCCACACGCGCCCCCCCCCCTACCCGTGACGGCACACCCCTCACACGCTTGGTGGCCCCATAAGGAACTCCAGCTAATACCACACTGGGTGTGTCCACACGCGGCCGCCCCACTCATGTCGGCCCACTCCTCACACGTTCCCTGCCCCTATAGGGAGCCCCACCTAAAACCACACTGGGTGTGTCCACACGCGACCGCCTCACAAATTCTGGCCCACTCCTCACACGTTGCCTGCCCCCATGGAGGGCCTCATGTAAGGCCACACTTGGTGTGTCCACATGCGTCCGCCCTACAGCTCACGCGCTTCACCTAAGGCCACACTGGCTGTGTCCACATGCCTCCGTCCCACCCATTTCGGCACACTCTTCACGGGATGTGTAACCCCATAGGGAGCTCCACCTGAGGCCCCAGTGGGTGCGTCCAGATGCCTTCGCCCCACCCATTTCGGCACACCACTCACACGTTCCGCCGCCCCATGGGGGGCTCCATCTAAGGCAACAGCGTGTGTGTTGACATGCGTCCGCCCACCCCCACTCCCGTTTCGGCCCACTCTTTACACGTTTCGTTGCATCACAGGGGATTTCACCTGGGGCCCCAATGGGTAGGTCCACATGCGTCCGCCCAACCATTTTCGGCACACCCCTCACCCGTGTCGTGCCCACATGGGGAGCTCCACCTAAGGCCACACTGGGCACGTCCACATGCGTCCGCCCCCTCCCGTTTCGGCAAAGCCCCCACACGATTCGTGGCCACACAGGGAGCTCCACCTCAGGCCACACTAGGTGTGTCGATAAGCGTCCGCCTCACCCATTTCGGCACACCCCTGAAACGCTTCGTGGCCCAGTAGGGAGCTACACCTCATGCCCCACTTGGTGTTCACATGCGCCCGCCCCACCAATTTAGCTCAAGCTAAAGCCTCAGTGGGTGCGTCTACATGACATTCCCCGCTCATTCCGGCGCACCACTGACACGTTTTCGTCGCATCGTGGCCCCATGTGGAGTTCAAACTGAGGCCCCGGTGAGTGCGTCCACACGAGGCCGCCCCGCTCGCTTCGGCACACCTCTCACGTTTCGCTGCTACATTATAGTGAGCTCCCCATCCTTCGTCCCACCTGCCGCGCGATACGCGCACTTGCATATCGTTTGATCCTTCGCCAGGTGAAAATTCTGCGTTGCAAGATGTGTTGCCTGCCGCGCCGTTTAACTGCCTTCAGACTAGGTGAGGGTGAGGGGGGCCGACCGGTCTTATGATGTCCCTGGGTGCCCTGTATGAATTGGCTTTCCGCAGTGCGGGTCGTCGTTGTAGCTCTTGCCGTCGTCGCCCCGCGACCCGCTCGCGCGGCCCACCCGCGGCCCGCTCGCGCGGCCCACCCGCGGCCCGCTCTGCGACCCGTCGGGCGACGCACGCGCGACACGCCCCGCGCCACGCTGCCCGCGACCCACTCGACGACCCCGCACAGCCTGCCCGCGATCCACCCAGCCTCCTCAGCAGATCAGCGGCGCCTCTGGCAGGCTGTCTTGCCTCTGGCGTCGAGGGCCACCGGTGCTCGCTCCCGGCCGCGCGACCCGACACCATGCTGCAAGCATCGGCCCGTGATGGGCTGATGCTGCGGGTGATGCTGCTCTGCTCCTCGGCCTCCTATCTTATCTCCCTGTCCTTCTCTCGGTCTCTCCATCCCCCCTGTTCCAACTCCTCATCATGCTGCTGCTATCCATCGTCCTCGTCGGCGTCGCCGTCCTCCTCCTCCTCCTCCTCCTCCTCGACCCCCTGGCCCTCCTAATCCGCATCATCTTCCTGAACATATTGCTCCTCCTGGCCCTCACTCTAGCCCTGCCTGTCTCTGGCAAGCTATGTTCGGTATGCCGGGTACTGCTGACTGTGGCCGGTCTAGGTACGCCTGCTGCTTCCTCTAACCTCCTGTTCGCTTCCAGATGCTTCCCCTGGATTCCAAATTCGTTGACCTTGTTTTGCTCCTGCAACAAAGCATGACTGAGAAAGAATTCGCTGCCCCTCAAGGGGGCTTTCCAGCACCACGGACAAGGAAGACAACGCACTAGGCTTATGCAGAAATCTCACCCAGAACGTGTAGCAAGCCTACTCAAGAGGCTGTGCTGCGAGCATGGCCCAAACAACGCCGATCGAACTCGACCGCGGGGCGCGCGATGAATACCTACAAGAACCCTGGACTGGATTCCAAATCCGTTGCCTTGTCTTTGAATCGTACTTCGAGTAATGGTTGTTTCCTGGGGTGGGGGGGTCTGGGATAACAGCAACGTCAGTAACGCTCGGGCGGGGTGGGGCACGTCGGGGCGGGGGTGCGTTGTGATCGCCGTAGTTTGGGCGCGAGCACCAACATTTGGGCGGGGGCTCCAGGCTCACTCCCTACGTACGGTCATTACCGGTACGGTAGGTTCGTGCGGCGTCGACGTGCGCAAAGGTTTTTGACACCGCGTCGATCGTTCAACCTTGTATCGATCGCGGCCCCGATCGTTCAAGGTTGAATTCTGTCGGGTCCAGTGACGTTACCGCGTCCCTCAGTGCTTCCACGTCGCAAGATTCAACCTTACACGCCGTCGCCGGCGTCGCCGGCGCGCCAACACCGCATGAACCTACCGTACCTTGGGGGGGAGGCTTGGCTAGGGTAGCGACCGTTACATGCCTGAGAGAAGTACCAACAGTCTCTTTCATTTCCTCACACTGGCATCTTCTGCACGCGGAGGAGCTTGGAGTTTCGTCCAGAGGCCATGCGGCAAAGAGGGGGGGCACCACGCGAACTGGGAATATCACGCGCAAAGGGCCAACAAGCAAGCCATGGGCCAAGGGCGAACGGGTCAGTCGCCAGCGGAAGGCAGGAGGGAGGGAAGGAGGAAGGAGGGGAGGAAGGATGCGAGACTGAAGTCATGGTGGAGGAGTAAGACTGGGAAGCGAAACGTGTGAGGAGAAGGGAAGACGGGAGCGGTTGCAGGAAAGGGGGGAGGACTGACTGAGGAAGAGAGAAGCAGAGGATAGGGGGGGAGCGAGGGAAGGAGGGGAGGCCAGGAGGCACACTGCGGGCCCCGCGGGGATATGGGCCTCAGAGAGCGCCCGCTCGGCCAGAGCCTCGCGGCTGGCCTATGGGCTGCGTCGCCCCGGCGCCCGGCCGAGGAGGGCAGGGACGGGCCACGGGAGCGAGGGAGAACCCCGCGCGCCCGGGCGCACCCCGCACCTCTCGACGACGCGGCGCCCGGGCGCGACGTGGCCCAGAGCGGGGCGCAGGCAGGATCCCCCCCCCAGGGAGCATGAACCCGCAGGCGGTGCTCAGATCAACACATCGCGCCTGTGCTCCGCCGCGAGCCGACAACTCCTGGCCGTCTGTGCTGCGCGGCGGCGGAGGAGAAACCCCCGGCCCCCCTTGGCCGACAGGCCGCAAAGGGGCGGCGAGCGCGGGGTCCGCCCTGGTGGGGGGGGGGCCTCCTGGGAGGGGGCCTACCACGGCGGACTTCCCTCTCTCGCAAGAGACGGCGAGGGGAGGGGGACCGCCTGCCCCCCTCCCACCCCCCCAGCGCACCCCACACATGGCCCAGCCCAGCCTCGACGCCTCGACGCCTCGACGAGGAGGAGGAGGAGGAGGAGGAGGAGGAGGAGGAGGCGGAGGCGGAGGCACTGGAACTGGAACTGGTAAAAACGCGAAGCGTTATAAACGAATTGATCAAGGTCGCGGCCCCTGGCTTCTCCCTCTCTCCGAGAGAGAACCTTAGGCCACAGGTCAGAGCCGATCCTGGACAAATATACTGGGATGGTGACGGTGGGGTGCCCAATACAAACCTCCTTCAGGGTCCGAAGCTGGGCACTGGCGAAATACCCCCACACACAACACAATACCACAGATGAAGATCCGTGTGGTAGAAAATAGCGTGTGAGACCCGTGGATCCATCCCCCAGCACAATGACAGTTATATTGGGCTGGTACCTTAAACAAGGTTCCGCCGACGGGCTCCACTTTGAAACGCGGGGTTCGCAACCAATCAACGAGGCTCTTTTTGTGTGGCCGAGCCTCTACAAACAGTGCACTGGCGAGCGCTGTCGTTCAGAACGTGTTGCGAGCTCAGCTGGGCAACAATCTTGGGGGGCAGGACGAGGGCGATGATGCCTTTCCCTCCTTTCACTGGACTGCCGTGGGTCGGCAGCAACCGCATCCATATGAGCACGCGAGAATCGTCTCCGTACAAGTGCAGTTTCGTGCTCAATTTGGGCAGTGCGAAATCTGACTTCCTGCGGGATCCGACGTGCCAGCGCCATCTCTCCAGCTGCCGTGTCCGCTGTTCTCTTGTCCTCGATCATCCACGCTGGGATTCACTGCTCTCTGGCTTGCTCGTCCGACAGATGTGAGTTACTGAAAAGAACCACCGCGCATGCGGCCCTGTCAATACCGTGCAGATGCTGGCCAATCCTGGCCCGCATATCAACGTCGTCGGCAACAGATCGCGGGCGCATGAACAACTTATTTGCCCGTCCTTCTGCTGCCGCCTATTTTGTCGGCGCCATGTATCAGCCACCAGCGCATCATGCAGATGGCCGCCTTTAGGGCGGCTTACCCACCTCGAAAAACTGTTCGGCGTCTACCTGGAAGAGCCATCCTGCCCGTTGCACCCGCTCGAAAGGGATGATTGGCAAGGGCTCTCACCAATCGCCACGCCCACTCTAGGCTGAACGGGGCCCATGGCGCCTGGGACCCCGCTGCCCTCGCCCCCGGCCCCTGCACCACTAAGCGCATTGCCATTCAATTCCCATCGTTCTTCAGCAACTGGCTGGGGCACCGTCGCCCACGCGCGCGGCATGAGACCCTCAGCCAGAATGCAGGACGCTGCTCGTGCTGAGCCATGGCCTCTGGAAGGAGGCTATCCGACTCTTGAAATGCCTGCTTGTCTCTATTGCGTGGGCACGTCCAGCCTCTGCGAAACGGCACCTCCACATTCATGTCCCCGACGGCGTAACATCGACAGCGCATCTGTCGCTGAGGATCTGCACATGAGCCGTTCTCTTGGCCACGCACCGCCGGCTGCGATCGCCAGCATCAGCTCCGTCATGGCATGGCCCTTCGGAGCGTCCGCCAGCGACTGAATAACATACCGACGCGACTGGTTACTAATCCCATCAGAAGCTCCTTCCCCGCAATAGTGCATGGCCGCGTCGCGCCGACGAGCTCGCTGAACCGATGTCGCGGAATCGCCCAGGAGATCTGCTAGACCCCCCGTTCCCACGGTCTGGTCGCCAGGAAACGACAGCACAATGTCCTCGTTGTTGCACCCGTTACTTGGAATATGCCGTCGCGAAGGTGTAATTGGACCCCATCCGCACTGCAAGAGAAGTGTGATGACTGCACTCATAGGCCCACGGACACGTCTGGACTTCTTCGTGCTGTCAATCGCGCATAACTTGCTAGCCACTGCTGCCCGCGCCTTGCGCGCCGATGGCCTGATTGCACGGTCCGCCGCCCACAACTCCAGCCATTATGTCAAGCATTCTCGCCCCGGCCTGGCGTCCGTAGGTCCGAGGCGGCGGTCGTGCACCTCCCGCGCTGGCTAGCCCCGCAGACTGCCGCGAGCCTTCTTCGCAGGCGATGCAAATCACTTCCATCCATGCCGAAGACTTGGTGACCGTAGCGTGCTACAGTCTGCGCGCCGACTCGCTCTAGCTCGGACATGATCTGATACTGCGAACTACCTTTTGCCCCCCTGGAAATACTTGCGCGTCGTTGGCTCGACTTTGCCGCCCGCTGTCTCTGCGTTGATATGTCACGCCTTTGCCCGCTGATAAATCGATGCCCAGTGATGGCGCCTGCAGGACTGCCTGCAGTCGACGTCCTCTCTTGCGCAGAGCCGACGTAATCGCCGCGGCCAGAACGTGTTCTGAAGCCAGCAGAACACTCTTGGAGGCAACTGCTAGGCGAGCTTGAGACAAACATTCGAACGCATCTGAGACAGGGCCGACCATGGTGCGAAGTGCCCGTCGCTCGGAGCCCACGGTGGATTCGCCGAGGTCGTCTGCCCAGATGCGCGCCATAACGCGCGGGTGCGCCGCACTGGGTCTCTTGGGGATGAAACGCGCGCAACATTGCGCGGATATTGTCCCATTGCGCAATCTCCGCACAATTGACTGCGCCTGCTGAAAGGCACATGACGTGCAGCCGAGCTGCGTGGGCGCGCGCGCCGCCGTGCACAACTGCAGTTTCAACATCAATACCACTGGGCGAATCCGAGATTCAATGCTGCCCCGGCGAGGCCGCCCCAACGCACCGCGTGGTAGAAGGATTGTATATCCGTTCGTGCGTGGGCAAACATGACCTTGTAATAACCAGAAACTTCTTCGTGTAGCGTCTTGGGGAATGCCTCTCGCAGCGCGGAGTTGCTTGCGAGGACCGCGTCCCAGTGGGCGGCCTCCTCGGCTGCATGGCTCTCTGATCAGAGACCAAATTCGGCACGTCATACATAATCATCCCATCGCTCTGTTGCCCTGGCTTTTCTTCGGTGGGAGTCTGCCCATGGCCCTGACCAATTGCCAGCGCCATGTGAGCCCCCGTTAAGGACAATTGAAGGTATCGACGAACTCCTGCCCTCCGCCAGCTGGCAACCGCTGTGCATCTAGGGGCGCCCGGCAATCAGCGCCCAGCCCTCCTTTCGGCGTCGTCCGCCCGAGAGCCCGGCCCAACTCTTGCATTGCGATTTCTGGCAACTGCTCAACCTCAGCTTCAACGCGAATGCGACGGAACAACTCTGTGACACTGTCTCTGCCCACTGTGGCTGGTGACCATAGCTTTTGGAAATGCTGCGCCTTGTAATCGACCACGTCTACAGGATGATACAACGCATCCTGACCTGCAACTAAAATGTACGCGTTCGGCTCGGATGCGTCCTTGTGGCTGCGACATAAAATGCTCGTGCCTTCGCTGATGTTGACCCGATCTCGGAATACCTGCAATGACTGTGTGAGGGCTCTTCCCTTGGCCCGACTGGCCAGTCTTGCGGCCGGGTTGGTCAACCATTGAAGAAAAGCAACTAAGGCCTTCGATCTGCATGCCAATCCTCGCTGCCAAGTGTGCCATATTGGGCTGGTATCTCTCAAGATGGTTGCACCCCCCATCTGGGAAATCTGAGCTGAGTCTCCAGCGCGCCCGTGCCAACTCCACTTGCGGTTGTTCGCCGTTGTACTTCGCCCGGTGCTTATGCATTTGTCCAACCACAGTGCGCAGCTGCTGCCGCCAGCCCGAGAGAGGAGAATGGCGTGCCTTGTTTGGCTGGTGCACGTGCTTGATTGACAGTGCAGGGCCTGCTGCGCGGCCGCGAGACGGGGCCCCTCTCTCGGCGATCTGACCACTGCGATGATCGAATATAGCTTTCTCTACTGCCGTGACACAGCGAGCAAAGCGCGAGGATATCTCGACCACTTTTGAACCACCAGCCAGGAAAATAGCTGCGGACTGACGAATGGGCTTCCACGCAGCGTCAAGAGCGCACTCTATATCTCTGATATGCCGACGGTGCTTACTCCATGTATCCGTCGGAATGCGAGACTCTAGAGTGCGCCCCTGGCCAGCCGCGTCTTCGGAGTCGGCGCTTAAACTCTGCCCTTGTGACGGGGGTGGATGATGGATGTTATTTGCGTGCTCCATGCGGCGCGCGGCTCGGAGGCCAGACGCCGACTCACTGTTCTGGTATGGGGGGGGGGCGAAGGAGACCGGATGGGGGCCGCGGGGCCCTCAGGCAACTGGGGCTGAAAGCTCGATTCATCAGCTCACGGATCTTCCTCATTCTCATCGGGATATAAGCTTTCATCGGGGTCTGGCTCAAAACCTCCAGCCGAGAAACTGAAGCCGCCTCAGAAGCCGCCGCGGGCGCCGACTCTTGGACGCTAGCTTGGCTTACTTCTTGGCTTGCTTCATGGAACAAGGCTTCATATAGTTTAATCCTACGCTGCTTAGCTTCACCCCTAGCCATCTGCGCCCGTTCCTTGGCTAAGGGCGCCTTAGATCCAGAAGCGGGAAGTGCGCCAGGCCGACGAGCTTGCGGGGGCTTGGCGGGGACCTCCAGCGCCCTGCACAACAACTGCTTGCCTGAGGCTCTAAGGGATAACTTGACGCCTACATCAGTCTTCCAGGGCACCTTGAGCTCAGGTTCGAGCGCTACGATGCATGGGAGACAGCTTGCACTCGCCACAACATTATCGATGAGTGATGCTGCAGCACTGGCACTGCAGCCGGCAGTGACCGAGCCTGTAATGACTGCTCCACCTACTCTGCGCAAGAAATCTGACTTCGCCAAGGTATGCGCTGGCACGTTGAAGCCCCCCACGATAAGCCAGGGGAGACGCAGTGAGCTGACGAGGGCCCCCAGGCGGCTCAAGTTAGCCCCTGACAGGCCAACGCCAGAAAAACCGTAAAATATACTTGCTACTATACGGAAGCCGTGAAAGTGAGCGAGCAATGCAACAAAACCGTCGCAGGCCTTGCGCGGTTTAGCCTGCAAGTCTGCATGCTGCGCCTCTGCGAGAGGGTGTGCATCGCGATGCCCCGCCGCCAGCAGCCATTCGCCACCCTCCTTGGCATGGTGTGCTTGCGACGAGTCTGCTTCTATATTGCCCGTTGGCCTGGCAACGTCTGCGATGGGCTTCGTGCCCAACTTACGAGACTCACCCCGCCACTTCGAAAGAGTGTCGCTGCCAACATGGGTCTCAGCAAAAGCGAAGAACCATGTGCCTGCCGACTGGCAACTAGATAGCTCCACGCCGTATCGCCCATGATGGTGACGCTGGCGAAAAATGTCTCTCCCGCGCCAGCGCTGCACTGCGCCAGCTCGTCTGCTCCGATCGCTGCTGATGGCGAGCCCACCTGCACGGACCGTGAACACAAGGTGGACGTAAGCTATAGGAAGCCCGCGCGGACTTCTATAACCGCTAAGGGGGGTCAAGCGCAGATCCATAAGGTCCACGTGGATTTCCGAAAGCTCACGTATTTGCTGTAGCGCCTCCCAGCCGAAGAGCCGGCCGCAATGCTGTCCAAGTCCCGCGCCCAGCTTGTCGCCTCCTCTCCTCGTAGCCTGGAGCACGGGGATGCGCGCCAGCAGGGGGGAGGCGCTCGGAGCCCCGACGCCTGGCCCAACGGCTTAGTGGAGCCGGCGCCGCAGGCGTCTCCCAGACCTGACTGTGGGCAGCAATCTGCTCCAGGGATGAAGCCAGGGCTTGACCCAAACAGTGTTTTCCATTTTCGCTTAATTATCGCTCTCACGAGATCGCTGGAATACCGTTTAGGCCGAGCTCTGGCAGCTGCTCCGATCCTGCCCCCGCAGTAGAGGAAGCCTTGGCGCCAGACCGAAGAGCGCCCGCTCCCGACATGGATGAGGATCACCAGGTTGGCCCTGAGCCGGCCCAGGGACCGCTGTCCCCAGAGCGCCCGCTCTGACACACCTGTCGGGAAGGCCTGGGCAAGGTCTCGGTTGAGCTCTGCGCGTAGTACGAGAACCTCCCTGCGCGCCTCCGGGCTCTTCTTCTGCACGTGCTCCTTGGCAGAGCTGCCGCCACGCCCCCCGCGCTCGCCATGCCACTCTGTCCGCTCCGCAGTGCTCCACTCCTGGAGGAGCCGGAGCGAACGATGGGCTCATGGCGTGAGGCCCTCTGGGCAGGCCTCCACATATGCTTTGCGACAGAGATTATCATCGGGTGAGTTCCGCAACTGGACGCGCCGCGCGGCCACGTCGATGACCGCGCGGTCGTGGCCCGAGGTACACCGCCCCAGCTCGGCCGCGGCCACGCCTGCGCTTCGCCAGGCGTCGGCTTCGAAGAGCGCCAGGGCCTACGAGTCGCAAGTTTGGTTCAAGAGCGGAACTGCTCTGGGACATACTCCTTCCAGGAGCCACTGGCCAAACCTCAGCCCTCCTTCCACAACTGACTCGAAAATCCCCATAGCCACCCCCAGGGGCAGAGTGCCTTGGGCGACTTGGCTTGCCAAACTTGCTGCTTCCGCAGTGGTTGCCTCTGGGCGCTGGGAGAGGATGCCGTGCGAGGCGAGATCGCTGAGCCACGGCAGCCTTGGTCACCGATGCTGCGTTACCCATGCCACGTCAGCTGGCCCTTGCCCCACGACCGGGGAGACGTAAGACTCGGGTACGGGGGACTCGGGTTGGTCTGACGGGGCCATCATAAAAATGACGAGACGCAATCTGAAATTTGACGCGAGCCCCCGCTGCAAACATCCCACGAACATCGGACCGTCAGAATCCAAGACGCGCTCGTCAAAAAACTTCGGCACACCCGAGTTCCGGCCTACACGAGTCTTACTCAGGAGGAAAAGAAACAGACACAATTAATCCTCGATTTCCCCTCCAAAAAAATACGGGAAAATATGGGCAGCGGGGGGGAAAACAAAAACCCAGAAAATAGAGGAAATATAGGGGATATTTTCATTTGTGTGTATGTATTTGTGTGTCCCAGGGCCCCTTCACTTACGTTTCCCCGACACGAGTCCCAGCTGCAGGGTCCGCCCTTGCGGTGGTTGCGCGTGGAGCCCGGCGCGTCCAGCAGCCCTTGCCGCGTGCTCGGCCGGTGTTCTGTGCGAGGCGCTGCCTCGCACTTCTAGGCCCGGGCCGCTCTCGCCTGGAGGGCCGCCCATGCCGAACGAGCAACACACACCCATACCCATAGGGGGGTCGTTGGGAGGAGGACTGGCTATGGGTATGGGTGCGGGTTGTCGGACCCTGGGGAACGCTCCCGTTCGAGCGGGGACCCCCACCCGACAACACGCACCCATAGCTCTCTCCGACCCCTCTATGGGTATGGGTGTGTGTGTGTGTCGTTGGTTCGTCAGCCCGTGCCCCTGCCTGGGGCGATTCGAGGAGCACTGGGCCGTCGGCGTGCAAAGCGACGTGGCCGCCAAAAACCGAGACGGGGGCCGGGCGGCCCCCCAGTTCGCCGCGCCGGCGCCTCCAGGTCTGGCCACTCCGCGAGGAGCGCCCGGGAGGGCAGCAGCCCCCCTCCCCGATTGCTGCCTCGAGGCGCCCTCGCCTGCCCAGGCACCCCCACGCCATGCATCCCTGAACCTTCGCCCCGACGCCAGCTCCCAGGACTGCGGCCAGCATGTCCGGGGCCAGATCTCCCATGTATGCCAGGGAGGCTCGCGGGCCGACGGCGCCGCCCTCTGAAGCACCTTGGGCCACTCGTGCCACGGCGCATCCACTGAAACCGATGTGGACAAAGGCCTCGGTCAGAATGCCGTGCGGGAGGGCGAAAGCCCCGTCCTGAACGCCAGCTAGGGCGTGCAGGTTGTACAGGCGCCCCTCGCGACACGTGCTCGGAAAGGCTTTCTGCAGGTCTCCGAGGATGGCGACCAGAACTCTCCGGTCTCGGATCGCTGCGGCCGTAAGTCCGTGCAGGAGGAGATGAGCATCTCCATTGCATCTCCCACCTCACGCATGTACCCACTCTGCCCAGGTGCGACCTTCGCTCGCCACGGAGCCTGTGGGCGGCGGAGGAGTCGGCCCTCCTGTAGCCGACCCAGTTGCGCCCAGTCTATGGTGAGGCGGTAGCTCTCTCTACCTCGTCGCACGGCCCTGCTCTGCGGCAGGTGGTCGCATTGATGCCCCGCCACATTCGCGGTCGGAGAGCAAGGCAACCTGGGCCGAGCGGTTTCATGAGGTGGAAGACCACGGTGTCCAGCACCTCGCGGCGCAGTTGAAGCACAAGCCGCGGCACTAGGTCCGGGGTTGTGGCCTGTGCTGGGCCCGACCCATTGACCACGCTACGCATGCGCATTCGCCCTGCGAGATGTGCGCATCAAGGGCGCCTGCGCCCCTGGTGCGCCCTGGCTTGTCCGAGGAGAGCTGGGACGGCACAGCGCACGTACTCGACGAAACCGGCGTCGTGCACGCCAGGCCACTCGCGCTGCCTGCGCACCTGCGCGCGCCACTCTTCCGTGGACTCCATGGGGCTCAGGACCCTCCCGCCCTGGCGCAGGTAAAGAAAGCCAGGCAGGGAAAGGAAGCCAGGGAGGAGGAGGATGGAGAGGAAGATGAGGACGAGGAGATGGATGAGGAAGTGAAGGAGCAGGAGCAGGATAACAGGGAGGAGAAGACGAAGAAGGAGCAGAAGCATGATGCGGACTAAGAGGGAAATGTCGACGACGGAGGAGGTCGACGACCACAAGCGAGGAGTGAACAGCTCCAAGGGTGGCAGCAGCGGGGCAGCGTCGGCAGCAGCAGAACGGGTGGAACGACAGGAGGAGGAGGAGGTGGAGGAAGAGAAGAAAGAGACAGGTCAGAAATCCTGCATCAGTAGTCATGTGAACTCCTATGAAAAGTACGGTGCATAAGGGCTTCGTGGCACTTTATTCGGCTTGGGGCAAAGACTCCTTATTAAATGCCAGCGGCGCCTCTTGGTAGCTCACACTGGCGAAGAGCGCAATGACCACCGGGTCTGGGACGTTTTTTGATCGGGCGTTCTCTCCTCAACCACCTCATGCTTATCTTCCATGGCTCTCATACCAATTGCATGCAAACGTTGCTGTCTGCACCTTGCCGAGGAGGAGCGTCACCCGCAGCAGCCGCAAACCCGGAGCGAGCGATAGAGGGAGAGCGAGCGATAGAGGGATAGGGATGGATCATGATATTTATATATAGGTATGTATATGTATATCTATGTAAGAGATAGAGAGAGAGAGAAACAATTAAACAAAAAAAAAAGTGACCACGCCGACACATGCGGACATATGTGGTCAGACAGTCATGCACGCGTGCGTATGCCCATACATGAATCTTGCTGTAAGAAGGAGAGGGAGGAGGCAGAGAGACGACAAACAATTTTGGTCGGCGGGGCGAGAGCGAACCTCTTCCGCTAAAAGCTAGGCGGGCTACGCACAGCTTTAATTAGGGAGACAGGGCACAGGCAGGCGGGGCCTGCGAGAAACGAACAACAAACAGGGCACACAAACGTCCACTACAAGTCGGACCGTCGCGACAGAAGGCGCCAAACAACCTTCAACGGCTCACGAAGGGGGGCCAAGATGGATGGGCCACCGATTCCGGGGGGGCCCGGGCTCCTCAACCGGGCCACAGGAGCACTACACGCAGCACTTACAGACAGGCTGCCCAGAACAAAGGAGGCATGGACAGGTACTGGAAGCGAGAGGCAGCGATGCCACGAACGAGCGCGGCGAGACGCCCGCGCAGTGGCAGCAGCCAGAGCCCTGACGCACCGCGGGGGCCATCCCTGGAACCCGCTCGCCCTCCCCCAGCCCAAGCCTGCCCACGCCCGACGCCCAGACCTGGGCCCCCCGCCCAGACCCACTGAAGGGGCCCCAAAACACACCAATACATACACACAAATAAAAAGATCCCCCATCTTTTCCTATGTTTTCTGAGTTCTTGTCTTCCCCGCCACTTCCCATGTTTTCCCATACTTTCCTGGGGATCGACGATCAATTGTGTCTGTGTGTTTCTTCCCCGCCCAGACCCACGGCGGGCCAGGATGCCCCCATCCCCGCTCGCCCTCCCCCAGCCCTCCCCCAGCCCAAGCCTGCCCACGCCCGACGCCCAGACCTGGGCCCCCCGCTCAGACCCACGGCGGGCCAGGCTGCCCCCCATCCTGGTGCAGGCCACAAGCCCACCGCAGCCGGAGGAGGAGGCCGTGCGCTCGGGCCACGTGGCCTAGAGGCGGTGGCACCCCGCTTTTGCTGGCAAGCGCCCTGGTCGGCCTGCTCCGGCCGCCACCGCCGCCCACGCTGGCCGTCTTGCCCCTCCCGAGGCCCCCGCCTTGCTCGCCCGCCATCGCGCGACGTCCACAACTCTGCGCGGCCCCTTCCCCTCCACCTCCCCCTCCTCCTCCTCCTCCTCCTCCTCCTCCTCCTCCTCTTCTCCGCCTTTCCCCTTCCTGCTTCTCCGACCCTCCCTCCTCTTCTTCCTCCTCCTCCTCCTCCTGCGCACTTGCTCCAGCGGCAGCAGGTCACAGCCAGGGCACTCGAAATGTAATGTCGCGAACAGTGGGGGACAAAGCATCACAAGCACACGCAACCGGAGACTCGACTTTCAGGCGCCCTCCCGACGAAGAGCTAGGACCAATAAGAAGAATACTAATAATACGACTAAGACTCATAATCACAAGGAGAAGAGAAGCATAAGAAGATAAGAACTAAGGGATACTAAACATTATCAGGGAGAAGGGTAACCATGAGGACACGAGGAGAAGAATGGTCATGAGGAGGATGAGAAAAGTCTGAGGGCGCATGAGGGACAGGAAGAGGAGGACAACGATGAGGGAGCGCGCGAAGGAGAACAAGGAGGAGGCGGAGGGACAGGAATGCGAGGCGGGAAGCAGGAGGAGCGCTGGAGACGGCAGGGCAGGGACCCAGATATATCAGGGAAGCTGATTTGTTCACTGTGAGGCCCTAGGAATCCTTAGAACCCTTCCCCAAGGACAGTTTCTTACCACAGATCCATAATCGATGTCCCAGAGCCCCAGAATCTGATAACGGGCAGGTCGGGAACACGACGCCAGAACTAAAAAAATAGCCTGGCGAAGGACCCAACCATCTGCAGCTGTGAGCACCGCAAGCGTGAGAATCATCTTGGGTGGAGCTCCCTATTGGGCCACGAGACGTGCGAGGGGTGTACCGAAATGGGTGTGGCGGACGCATGTGGACGGTGCCACTGGGGCTTTCGGTGGAGCTTCCTATGGGACCACGAAACGTGTGTGGGGGGGGGGGGGGCGCCCGTCATGGGTGTTGCCGACGCATGTGAACGGTGCCACTGGGGCCTTGGGTGGAGCTCCTTCTGGGACCACGAAACGTGTGAGGGGTGTGCCGAATTGGGTGTTGCGGACGCATGTGGACGGTGCCACTGGGGCCTTCGGTGGAGCTCCCTGTGGGGCCACGAGATGTGTGAGGGGGGTGCCGAATTGGGTGTTGCGGGCGCATGTGGACGGTGCCACTGGGGCCTTCGGTGGAGCTCCCTGTGGGGCCACGAAACGTGTGAGGGGTGTGCCGAATGGGTGTGGCGGACGCATGTGGACGGTGCCACTCGGCCTTTGGGTAGAGCTCCATATGGAGCCATGAAGCGTGTGAAGGGTGTGCCGAAATGGGTGTTGCGGACGCATGTGAACGGTGCCACTGGGGCCTTCGGTGGAGCTTCCTATTGGGCCACGTCACGTGTGAGGGGTGTGCCGAATTGGGCGTTGCGGACGCATGTGGATGGTGCCACTGGGGCCTTCGGTGGAGCTCCCTGTGGGAGCGCAAAACGTGTGAGGTCTGTGCCGAAAACTCTGTGGTGGACGCATGTGGGCGGTGCCATTCGGGCCTTCGGTGGAGCTCCATGTGGGGCCACGAGACGTGTGAGGGGTGTGCCGAAATTGGTGCGGCCCACGCATGTGGACGGTGCCACTGGGGCCTTGGGTGGAGCTCCCTACACGAAACGTGTGAGGGGGGGGGCCGAAATGGATGTTGCGGACGCATGTGGACGGTGCCATTGGGGCCTTGGGTGGAGCTCCCTATGGGGCCACGAAACGTGTCAGGAGTGTGCCGAGATGAGTGTTGCGGACGCATGTGGACGGTGCCACTGGGGCCTTCGGTGGAGTTCCCTGTGGGACCACGAGGCGTGTGAGGGGTGTGCCGAAATGGGTGTGGCGGACGCATGTGGACGGTGCAACTGGGGTTTTGGGTAGAGCTCCATATGGAGCCATGAAGCGTGTGAGGGGTGTGCCGAAATGGGTGTTGCGGACGCACGTGGATGGTGCTACGGGGGCTTCCGGTGGAGCTCCCTATGGGGGCACTAAGCGTGAGGGGTGTGCCGAAATGGGTGTCGATGATGGTGACGATACAGGCGATGATGATGGCGATGATGATGATGACGATGATGACGATGGCTATGATGATGCTGATGATGATGACGATGATGGTGGCGATGCTGGTGATGACGATGACGATGACGATGACGATGACGATGATGATGATGATGATGATGATGATGATGATGATGATGATGATGATGATGAATACGAGATGACGGGGAGGGGGCAGCGGGAGGAGGAGGAACGCGGAACGCTGTCTCTTCAAAACGAAGACCCAACACCACATGATGGCTGGGAAAACTCACATCGTCGGATATATGGGGGGCTGCATCAGCCGCGAAAGTTCCGACCCTCTTCTCGGGGGCGGCGAAAGGATGCGATACAAAAAACAACGTTGAAAGTCAGCTCACATAGATGGTTTTCCTGGTGCCTCCTGGCGCTGGGAGGCGCCCATGTATCGAGGGATGGGGCCGGCGGCGGGGCGGAAACCAGCTGCACGCAGCAGGTGTCGCAACCCCCCCATTACCCATTACCCTATCCTGCCCTTTCGTCCGACCCGATCTTCCCAGGGCCAGGTCTGACACCCGACTCGTTTTCCGACGGCTCCGAGGCCCAGCGAGGGCCCATGGAGAATGAGAACGGCCAAAAGCTCCTCCCGTCGTGCTTCTGTCACAACGCGAGCACGTCTGGGGCAGGACCGGGGGGCAGCAGCAGCAGCAGCAGCAGCAGCAGCAGCAGCAGCAGTAGCAGCAGCAACGGGCTAGCAGGAGGATGCCCTGGGGCTAAGAGCTCGACATCCGGGCCCATTGCGGGGTGCGTCTTGGCCACAATTCCGAAACGAATCCGGCCTTGGCGACGAGGAGCCCCCCCGAGGCCCAAGTTAGCCTGGCGGAGAACCCAACCATATGCAACTGTGAATACCGCAATTGTGAATATCATCTTCGCTTGAAGTCCCTACGGGGCCACGAACCGTGCGAGGGGGCGTGCCGAAATGCGTGGCGGGGTCCACAATACGAACGAAGACGGTCGGTCTGAGTGCGAAAGACTGAGAAGGGGTGAGCCTGAGCGCGAGTGAGTCTGATTGTGAATGAGTCTGCGTGCGGATCACTCTACGTGCATGAATGTCGACGCCCACGTCGGCACGTCCCTCACGAGGATCGCGCCCGCTTCCTTCCCTTTTCTGGTTCTGCCTCTTTGCCCGCGCGCGCCGATGTCCATGGCTGCGGGCGCCGCGCCGCGCGGATCCCCCGCGACGCACGCCGGTCGCCCCGAAGGGGTCCCAGCGACGCGCGCGGGTCGTCCGCTGCGCGGAGCAGAGAGAGCTAGCTGGCCGCTGGGCAGAACGACGACGGGGGCGAGCGAGGCTCTGGGCAGAGCGCAGCGCAGAATTCCCGCGATGCGCGCTGGTCACCCCGAAAGGGTCCCAGCGACGCGCGCGGGTCGCCCGCAGCGCGAGGCCAAACAGTCAGACCGTCGAGAGACGGCGAGGCTCGGGCGGGCTACTCCTCAGGTCAAGCCTCGCGGAAAAACCTGGTGAAACCCAGCTCCTTGGCGAGGGCCGTCGCCTCCCTTCTGCACCGCTTCGTGCGCGCCCAAACTGCCCCAACTGTTTCGGCAAGCCCTCTGGCGGCGCTGCCAGGAAAAACTCGATGCGAACTGCGCCACTGCGACCTTGGGTGGGCCGCCGTGCGATCTGCGCCACTGCGACCTTAGGTTGAGTTCCCTATGGCCCTATGGGGTCACGAAACGTTCGAACGGTGTGCCAAAATGGGGCGAGGCCGCCATGCGAGCTCCGCCACGGGGACCTTAGGTGAAGCCACCAATGGGGCCATGAACGGTGTGAGGGGTGTGCCAGCATGGGGCGAAGCCGCCATGCGAGTTCCGCAACTGGGACCTTACGTGGAGCTCCCTATGGGGCCACGAAAGGTGTGAGCGGTGTACCAAAATGGGGCGAGGCCGCCATGCGAGTTCCGCCACTGGGACCTTAGGTGGAGCCCCCGTACTGGGCCACGAAAAGTGTGAGCGGTGTGCCAAAATGGGGCGAGGCCACCATGCGAGTTCCGCCACTGGGACCTTAGGTGGAGCTCCCTATGGGGCCACGAAGCGTTTGAAGGGTGTCCCAAAATGGGACGAGGCCGTCATGCGAGTTCCGCCACTGGGACCAGAGGTGGAGCTCCTCACGAGGCCACGGAACGTGTGAGGGAGTTACCAGAATGGGGCGAGGCCGCCATGCGAGTTCCGCCACTGGGACCTTAAATGGAACCCCCTTTTTTATGGGGCCACGAAGCGTGTGAGGGGTGTACCAAAATGGGGCGAGGCCGCCACGCGAGTTCCGCCACTGGGACCTCAGGTGGAGCTCCCTAGGGAACCACGAAACGTGTGAGGGGTGTACCGAAGCACACACATGCGGAGAGCAAAGGCAATGAGGGGGAGGAGGAGGAGGAGGAGGAGGAGGAGGAGGAGGAGAAGGAGGAAGGAGGAACGCGGGGCGCTGTCTGTTCAAAACGAGGACCTAACACCACAGGATTGTTGGGGAAAAACCAACAGTTGCCAAGATCATCGGTCCTCCGATGTCGTGACTGCGGCCTCGAAGGTTGAGAACGCCCCCTCGTGTCCCAGATCATCCGGCACCGAACATGTGTGGTATGGCTTTGACAAAACCAGTCGCAACCGAAATGTGGCCTCTCGTAGCAAATTCCAATGACGAGCGAGCCGTAGACGGCCGTGAAAACCTCGCTTTGATCCCGAGGGCCGTCTCCGCGGCGCGGAAAGCCCGACTCCCTCCGACCGCGGCCGGCCTTGGTGCGCCCGAAATCCAACACCGAAAATCTTCGAGGAGGATGATCCAGTGCGCGGGTGATCTGACGAGGAGTCTCTCCAAATCCAAATTAGATTGGCGAAGGACCCAACCATGCGCAGTTGTGAATACCGCAAGTGTGAATCTCATCTTCGCTCGAAATGCCCATGGGGCCATGAATCGTGCGAGGGGGCGCGCCGACATGCGTGGCGGGGCCCACAACACGAACAAAAAAGGTCGGTCTGAGTGCGAGAGACTGAGAACGGGCGAGCCTGAGCGCGAGTGAGTCTGATTGTGAATGAGTCTGCGTGCGGATCACTCTACGTGCATGAATGTCGACGCCCATGTCGGCACGTCCCTCACGAGGATCGCGCCCGCTTCCTTCCCTTTCTTGTTCTGCCTCTTTGCCCGCGCGCGCCGATGTCCATGGCTGCGGGCGCCGCGCCGCGCGGAGCCCCCGCGACGCACGCTGGTCGCCCCGAAGGGGTCCCAGCGACGCGCGCGGGTCGTCCGCTGCGCGGAGCAGAGAGAGCTATCTGGCCGCCGGGCAGAGCGACGACGGGGGCGAGCGAGGCTCTGGGCAGAGCGCAACGCAGAATTCCCGCGACGCGCGCTGGTCGCCCCGAGAGGGTCCCAGCGACGCGCGCGGGTCGCCCGCAGCGCGAGGCCAAACAGTCAGACCGTCGAGAGACGGCGAGGCTCGGGCGGGCCGCTCCTCAGGTCAAGCCTCGCGGAAAAACCTGGTGAAGCCCAGCTCCCTGGCGAGGGTCGTCGCCTCCCTTCTGCACCGCTTCGTGCGCGCCGCAAACTGCCCCAGCTGTTTCCGCAAGCCCTCCGGCGGCCCTGCCAAGAAGGACTCGATGCGAACTGCGCCACTGCGACCTTGGGTGGACCGTCATGCGATCTGCGCCACTGCGACCTTAGGTTGAGCTTCCTGTTGCCTTATGGGGCCACGAAGCGTGTGATGGGTGTAGCAAAATGGGGCGAAGCCGCCATGCGAGCTCCGCCACTGGGACCTTAGGTGGAGTTCCCTGTGGGGCCACCAAGCGTGTGAGGGGTGTACCAAAGTGGGGCGAGGCCGTCATGCGAGTTCCGCCACTGGGACCAGAGGTGGAGCTCCCTATAGGGCCACGAAGCGTGTGAGCGGTGTGCCAAACTGGGGCGAGGCCGTCATGCGAGTTCCGCCACTGGGACCTTAGGTGGAGCTCTCTATGGGGCCACGAAGCGCGTGAGGGGTGTGCCAAAATGGGGCGAAACCGCCATGCGAGTTCCGCAACTGGGACCAGAGGTGGAGCTCCCTATGAGGCCACGGAACTTGTGAGGGGTGAACCAAAATGGGGCGAGGGCGCCATGCGAGTTCCGCCACTGGGACCTTAGGTGGAGCCGCCTAAAGGGGCCACGAAGCGTGTGAGGGGTGTGCCAAAATGGGGCGAGGCCGCCATGCGAGTTCCGCCACTGGGACCTTAGGTGGAGCTCCCCAGGGAGCCACGAAACGTGTGAGGGGTGTACCGAGACACAGACATGCGCAGAGCAAAGGCAAGGAGGGGGAGGAGGAGGAGAAGGAGGATGAGGAGGAGGAGGAGGAGAAAGGAGAAAGGAGGAACGCGGGGCGCTGTCTCTTCAAAACGAGGACCCAACACCACAGGATGGTTGGGAAAAAGGACCAACAACTGCTGGGATCCTCGGTACTCCGATGTCGAAGCGGGAAGGACAAAAGGTACCGATATCGCTACGCCCAAGACCTCTCCCGGGGTGCGTCCTGGGGTTCCAAGCGAATCCAGCCGTGGCGACGAGGGCCTCCCAGGAGGCCTAAACATGCGAAAGCCAAGCGAGGGTAGCGGTGTCGGTACTCTGTCCTCCTATGAGCTCAGCTCCTCGGCCCTCCGATGTCGAAGCTCCATCCGATGAGAACATCTGCGCACCGTTTGCAGGCGTAGGTCGACGGGCAGCCTACGTAGCGTTCGTAGGCTCGACGACGATTACAAAGTTGGGACGAATCAAGTCTGTAGTCGACCTCCTACACGACGTTTGAGGCCGCCCCCCCCTTCCACGGCGGACGAGAAGCGCGGCGCCTACTGGCGGCGCCCTGCGCGAGCTGCTGGCGGAGAAGAGCCGCCTCCCCGCGGCGCCCGTGGCCTCGATCTCGGCGGCCTGTGCCCACTGGGTGGCGTTGGGCACGCTGCTCGCCAGGACCTCCACCTCTTCAGGCGCTGGCCACACTGGGTGCACTTCGTGGGGCGGGGCTTCGCTGATGCCTCCTTTGGGGTCCGAGCAGATGGGGTCGGAGGGGTGCAACACGTCGCCCATGTGTCGCCGATGCATCGGCGACGCCGGCGTGGAGCACATCGGGCTCCACATCGCGGAGCATCGGCGATGCGGCGCGATCCTCCGACCACATCTACTCCGACCCCATCTGGGAGGCCTAGGTTGAATGCTGTGTACCAGGGGGTGGCCCCCCGCCCCACTCCACTAACAGGAACTGCCGCCACCCGAAGCAGACCTGGCTACGTGATTCTGGTGCATTATGTTGGGCTTCGAAGCCAGACCTCGAGCCGGCTCCCCTTTGTCCAGGGGTCCCGGCTATATCCGAACCTCCTCCGGCAGGGAGGAGCGAAACCCTCAGAACCGGGCGTTGCGATTCTTTCGCGCGGGGCGTTGTCGCCCGGCTGCGGGCCCCAGGATCCTCACAAGTTGACCAGGCTCGCAAAATGCTCGGACTTCTGCTGGCCCGGCTCGGTGCAAACCGGGGCCAGTCAGGTTTTGCAGGATCCTGCAGGATCCTGCGCGCTAGCCCGGGCTCATGCAGCCCTGGCTTTGAAGATCCTGCAAGATCCAGCGCTCTGGGTGACCCCCGTTTGCATCGACCCCCGTCTCAAGGCTCCCGGACAAAGATGGGCCCATGGGGAAACCATGGAAACCATAATGTACCGATACCGCTACTCCCTGGACCTCTCCCGGGGCGCGTTCTGACCAGGATTCCGAAGCGAATCCAGCGGTGGCGACGAGGCCTGCCCAGGAGGCCCCCAAAAGAGAGAGAACGAGGGAAGGGTAGAGGTATGGGTAACCCTTCTCCTCCTCCGAGCCCAGTGCTGCTCTGCGAGGCCCGATCCCGGGGGACGACACGAACGACCGACGAGCGCTGCGCGGAGCATCCCTGGGGAGGGGGGGCGGGCCAGCCAGCGGCCTGCGCGGGGCGACAGTGGCCGCCCCAGAGGTCCTCCACGGTGCTGTCCGGAGGTGCTGCTGCCGCATGACAAATGGACGCTCTGACCCTCTAACAGTGGACACTCCAACACCCTAACACACTAACACTCTAACAATGGACACTCTAACACTCTAACAGTGGGCACGAGAACTGCGGATGCCATGACAATGGACACGCTAACAATCCTATCATTGAATCAAACATATGCTTAAAATGTGTAACACATGTCCTAAAACATGTTTTTACATCTTTGGAAAACATGATTGAACTGTGTTTTGGACATCTGGACACTATTTGACAGCATGCTTCCTCTCCACTAATCGACTTCCACAACATGAGGGCACCACCCTTCCCGCAAAATCACACCATTCCTCATCCGACGCTGCTGTGAGCCATGCGGCGTCGTTGGTAAAAGGGGGGCCTGGGGCGGAGGCACCCGCGGCCCCTCCCGAGCTGGGGGAAGAGGCGGGGAGGGGTCCAGCAGGGCGGCGGAGGGGAGAGAGGGGAGGGGCGAGCGAGAGAGAGAGAGAGAGACACACACACACACAGAGAGGCTCTGTGGGACGATTGGTGGCAGGCCTCTGCCCCGAGGTCAAACACAAAATGCCGAGGGCCCCGGGGCAAGGGATCGCCAACGCGGAGCGACTCTGGGGGGCGCTGCCGAAGACGGCGCTGGGGCGCGGTGACCGCCCCGGCCCTGACCTTCCAATTATAGCCGGAGTGCAGTATCCCCAAACAGGGTTTTTAGACCCACTGCGGTTTCCAAGGTCGATTGCGTGCCCGCCTAGTGCGGGCTGGCATGGGATGTTAAAACATGCCTCCTCCTCCTCCTCCCTTCCTCCTCGTGCACCTCCTCTTCATCGCGAAAGGCATCTCGGAACCCAGAGTTGCGAGGATGTCTCCAGCGTAACGGGCTGGACCACCTCGCGCGCGGCATTTCGGACCCCAGAGTTGCGACGATGTCTCGGGCGAAACGTGCTGCGAGGAAGTCTCAGGCGAAACGGGCCGGACCACCTCGAGCGCGGCGTCTCAGAGCTCCGAGTTGCGGGGGCCTCCTGGTGCCTCCTGGGGCCTCCTGGGGACCTCCTGGGGCTTCCTCCCGGGCCTCCTGTGGCCTCCTGAACTCCACCTGAGGTTTCCTGAAGCATCTTGGGGCTCCCAGGGGGGATATCTAACCTGTGGCCGTTTGGGCCTCTCCAAATACAGGGGGGGGCCACAGGAGCAGGAAAAATCAACGAATCGACACCGGATGTGTATTAACTTGACACGTTCTGATAGAGGGCCTCCTGGGGCCTCCTGGGAGCCTCCTGGGAATCTCCTGCGGACCCCTGGGGCCTGTCCTGGGCGTCCTGCGGCCTCCTGAAGCTCTCTGGGACCTCCCCCTCCTCCTGCCTGCTCCCTCATGCACATCATCCGCCTCCTCCTTCTCCCTTCCATCTCCTCCTCCTCCTCCTCCTCCTCCTCCTCCTCCTCCTCCTCCACCTCCTCTTCATCGCGAACGGCATTTTGGAGCCTAGAGTTGCGAGGATGTCTCCAGCGTAACGGGCTGGACCACCTCGCGGGCGGCATCTCGGACCCCAGAGTTGCGACGATGTCTCGGGCGAAACGTGCTGCGAGGAAGTCTCAGGCGAAACGGGCTGGACCACCTCGAGCGCGGCGTCTCAGAGCTTCGAGTTGCGGGGGCCTCCTGGTGCCTCCTGGGGCCTCCTGGGGACCTCCTGGAGCTTCCTCCTGGGCCTCCTGTGGCCTCGTGAACTCCACCTGGGGTTTCCTGAAGCCTCTTGGGGCTCCCAGGGGGGATATCTAACCTGTGGCCGTTTGGGCCTCTCCAAATGGAGGGGGGGGGGGCACAAGAGCAGGAAAAATCAACGAATCGGCACCGGATGTGTATTAACTTGACACGTTCTGATAAGCGGCCTCCTGGGGCCTCCTGGGAGCCTCCTGGGAATCTCCTGGAGACCCCTGGGGCCTGTCCTGGGCGTCCTGCGGCCTCCTGGTGCCTCCTGGGCCTCCTGGGGACCTCCTGGAGCTTCCTCCTGGGCCTCCTGTGGCCTCCTGAACTCCACCTGAGGTTTCCTGAAGCATCTTGGGGCTCCCAGGGGGGATATCTAACCTGTGGCCGCTTGGGCCTCTCCAAATGGAGGGGGGGGCACAAGAGCAGGAAAAATCAACGAATCGACACCGGATGTGTATTAACTTGACACGTTCTGATAGAGGGCCTCCTGGGGCCTCCTGGGAATCTCCTGGGGGCCCCTGGGGCCTGTCCTGGGCGTCCTGCGGCCTCCTGGACCTCTCTGGGGCCTCCTGAGGCTCGCAGGGTCCCATGGAGGATATGTAACATGTGGCCTTCTGGGCCCCCAGGCTGGACCACCTCTTGCGCAGCATCTGAGAGCTCAGAGTTGCGAGAATATCTTGTGCGAAACAGGCCGGACCACCTTGCGCACGGCATCTCAGATCTCAGAGTTGCAAGGATTTCTCAGGCGAGACGGGCCGGACCACCTCGCGCAGGGCATCTCAGAGCTCAGAAGTTCGAGGATGTCTCAGGCGAAACGGGCCGGACCACCTCGCGCGCGGCATCGGGGAGATCAGAGTTTCGAGGATGTCTCAGGCGAAACGGGCCGGACCACCTCGCGCGCGGCATCTTGGAGCTCAGAGTTGCGAGGATGTCTCAGGCGAAACGGCCCGGACCACCTCTCGCGCGGCATCTGGGAGCTCAGAGTTTCGAGGATGTCTCAAGCGAAACGGCCCGGACCACCTCTCGCGCGGCCTCTCAGAGCTCAGATTTAGGAGGATGTCTCAGGCGAAACGCTCAATCCCGGACAACTCAGAAACGAGAGTTGTGAGGATGTCTCAGGCGAAACGGGCCGGACCACCACATTTGTTTGAGGATGTCTCTGCTTAGCTTTCCCTCGGCCGGAATTAGCTTCTATCACAACAGCACCCCGTTCAGCAAGCTGTTTGGGGAAAAATGCCCCTCTGGACCAATGGACCGATCTGGAACGTCGACAGCCTCGACAGGACCTTAGGTGCCGAGGTCCTGATTGTATGTCTATATATATATATATACATTAGATGTATTCTTTTCTTCCTCCCAGAAGGTCAGGGAAGCTATGCCCACGGGGGCGCTCATTCGGGCCAGCCGGGACCGCCCTCCCCGGCTCGTGGGGCCCCGCCTCCGCAGGAAGTGCAGGCCCAGGCACGCGAGGACGGGACTATTTTCCACACGGGGGCCCCGGGGCAGGCCCGGCCCTCTCGTCGTCAGGATAATCTTGCCCAGGGGCCTGGCGAGGGCCCTCGGAGGCCGAAGACCGCCAAAAGGCTCCCACCGAGTGTTTTTTTCCACGACGCGAGCATGTCCGGGCCAGCAAGAGGAGCAGGATCTGACCAACAAAACAAAGAATGCCCATGTTATACACAAGTTGGAGACTCTCTGTGACTATCTGATGATCCGTGAGCCACGTCTACATCGCAGAAAGGAGGCGGGAAGGGACACTGCCCCGAATTGTGGCCGCCGCGATCGCCGCGGCGAACTCCCAAACCG
Organism: Prorocentrum cordatum; assembly: GCA_963575745.1. Classification (NCBI taxonomy): domain Eukaryota; class Dinophyceae; order Prorocentrales; family Prorocentraceae; genus Prorocentrum; species Prorocentrum cordatum. Next base: position 55,535 of record CAUYUJ010022720.1, read on the forward strand.
ACCAGGAGGTCTCGTTCGGGGCCGACTACGAATTTGAATATGAATTGAGCTTATGTATGAGTGTACCTATACATATACACATATATAATACAAAATACATATATACACATATATGCATATGTCCACACATATAATACCTATACACATGGACATACATGTATGCATATATACAACTATACACACATAAACATAGTTCCACCTACACACATATATATATATGTGCACATGTATATACACATATGTGCACATACGTCCTTTAGATTTACACATATATATATATATACAAATGTAGATATGTATATCACGCAAGGAAGGAAGGAGCCGTCGGAGCAGCAGGCGGGCCACCTCGGCATGGTGCGCCAGCCCGGACTTCTCCTGCGACATCCGCACCAGCAGGGTCCCGGGCGCGCGCGCCTCTCCCGGGCCGCGGGCGCGCCGCTCTCTCGGGCGGAGGCGCCGCCCGGCCCGCGGGCGGGCACCTGCTCGGGGCCTGCCCCCCCCCCCCCCCCCCGAGCAGCACGGACACGCTGCCTCCTCCCCCTGACCTTCCAGGAGGGCACAACTCGCCATCGCAAAGGACGTCCATTCCCTGTGTTTTGTTCGGTCTCGTGCGTGGTTCTCTCGCCAAGTGATCAAGGATGCTCCTCGATGGCCCTCGCCGAAGGAAGAATGCACACGCCCGAGCGATGCCAAGGCAACAAGAAATAGCACCAGGACGTCGGCGTCCAAGGTCCGGTCGAGGCTCTCGGCAGTCCAGATGGGTCCAGGTCTGCAGGGCTGGAGGGCTCTCTTGTAGCACTCTGGGAGGTCGGGGCCTGCCCCGCCTCCCCGAGATCCGTGCGACATGCAATTTCTTCACACCGGGCGCCGTCGCCCGGCTTCGGGCCGCGCGCGGGCCATCGCAGAGCGATCCGGCTCGAGAAGTGCCGCGGCAAGAAGATCGGGCCTAGGGCTCCGGCGGTACCTTTGCGATGTTCCGTGTGTCGCAACGCCGGAGCTCAGAACCCCTCCAGCCCCTCCTCATCCCCTCACCCCCACGGCATCCTCAACACCTCCTCCCCCATCCCTCCCCAGCTTTCCAGCTCCTTCTCCCTGCTGCAGGTCACCCGTGGGACGGAGGCAAAGAGGCACCGAATGTAACGAACTCTCGGGTTCAAGAACTTCTGAGTCTGTGGATTTTTGCCACCCACAAACTTGTAAAGGGATGTAGATATGCCAAGGTTGCGCGCTGCCTTATCGTCATCCTCGTCGTCGTTGTCGTCCTCCTTCTGCTCGCCTCGCCCCACATGGCCTCCCGATCCTCTCAATTTCGGCTAACGATCGGCATGCTAGATCTTATGGCCCAGAACTCAGAACACGGGTGTGTCCCTACCCGGGCAATGAAAGTATTTCAGCAAGGAAGGAAACGCTCGATCAACTTCAAAGATGTGTAACCAGCGCGTGCACTACAGCAAGTACACAAGGGCCAAGAACAGTGGACAGAAACTGACTGAAGCCCACGAGGGTGCAGAGGAGCGTATGATGGCAAGGATTTCCCAGAACCTCCAACTGGCCAAGCTTCCTTCTCCCCCTCCTCCTCCCCCTGCTCATCCCACTTATCCTCATCATTCTCCTTCTCCTCCTTGGCTACACCACGAGGAGTAGGAGGGCGCGCTGGCATGAGCACGGCCAGAGATTGCGGGCAGCACGCCAATCTTGACGCTGAGGAGAGCACGGCGTCCAGGCCACATCGAGTCTCTCGAGCCCTGGCCCCCAGTCAAAATGGTTGCGGCACGGAGTTGCGGTTCATCGCGCGGCCTTGGACCCATCGTTGACTTCGATGAGTGGCACATCCATCGCGTTGACGGTGATCCACTGCTGCGGAGACCACCAGGGACCCTTGCAGATGCGAGGACTTTTTCGCTCAGCAGACGGTACGGAGCGCTGTGAGACCAGCAGAAAAGGATATATATATATATATAGAGAGAGAGAGAGAGAGCGAGACAACAAACAAAACATATAGAAATAGAGAGAGAGAGAAAAAAAAACAAATAGACAGAGAAATATATAGAGAGAAAGAGAGAGAGAGAGAGAGAGAGAGAGAGAGAGAGAGAGACATATATATATATATAGAGAGAGAGAGAGAAATAGAGGATACATATATATATATATATATATATATATTATAGAAAGAGAAACAAAAGTAGAGAAAGAGAGAGAGAGAGAGAGAGAAAAAAACAAATAGAACGGCGCCCTGCAGGCCGGCCAACCGCCCCAGAGCGGGGCGCGCGGCGGAGCCTCCGCCGCGATATATCCCGGCAGATCTCACAGACGCCCAGCAATCCGATGTTTCCACAGAAGATGCGGCTCTTGCTTCTCACAAGCACAAGTTTTTGCTGATTATCATGAATACTTAGCTTCTTAAGTCTCGCATGCAGAGGGGCACTCAGAACTGCCAGAGTCAGAAATTACATTATTGCATCGGACGCTGTGTGTGTCGTGCCGAGATCATTCCGACACGACCCATATGTGAGATCAGTAACAACGAGGTAGCGCCACTTTTAGCTGGGCTGGACCCGACCTAAACCCTTTACATACCCCCAAGCTCCGTGTACGAGCTCATACGACACCACCCATCCGTGGCCACATAAAGGCGAAGTCCTTGAAGAGACAGGGCACATGTGACCCTCGCTTAGAGGTGTGCCCAGGGGTGCAGGCCGTCTCAGAAGGAGGCGGGGCTTCTTGGACGCCGTGCACCTCCTGAGATACCGTCCGTGGCTTCGGAGAAGACTTACAAGGCCTCTCAGAAGGCGCCAGGGTTTCTCAGAAACCATGCCGCCTCCTTAGAAAATCTCCCCTCTCCCGCTTACCCCTTGGGCGCGCCGGCGATACGACACCACCCGTCAATTGCCACATCAAACCGAATCGTTAAAGAGACCGGACACATGCGGCCCTCCCTTCGACAGCGCACAGCGACGTCGCATGCTAGAAGCAGCCAAGAACCGCAGACATGACCTCTGCAAGTACAGGAGCCATACCTGCCAGGGCCTGCGTGCTGACGACCTGTCGTTTGTCTGGACCGGGCCCGGAAGACCAGTACGCAAAAAAAATGGTGTCATGGCGGAAGAGGGTACTACTGATCAAATGCGTGCGCATTCCCGTGCCCGAGAAGGCTCAAGATGACATCCAGAAGGCCTTGAGACGGCTGTGGTAGCGCCTCAGACTGCTTCTCAGAGTCCCGCGACGTCACCAAGACGCCTCCAAAAACCCCGAAGATGGCCTCGGCCCAAGACAGACGGCTCCAAGACTCCTGGACGGCCCATCGACTCCTCAACATCCCCGACAGGCCGCACGGTGGTCAACCCTGTCAACCCTGGACGAGCCACCTCAGCGGACAGTTCCACTGCATGCTTCTACGCTTCCCTGGTTAAGGCAATTCGCCTGGCGATCGTTTCTGGATGGCGATGATGTGGCGATGATGGCGGCGATAATGTTCACTCAACACACTGCAATGCGAACCGCGGACATGCAACGCAAAGCCAGGCTTCGCAAATCGAGCAATCGCGGAGCCCAAACAACAAAAACAAACAACGGCGCGCCCTGGCAGCCCCGCGGCTTCCCTTTGCGTGGAGAAGTGCGTGGAGCTGGTGCAACTGGCACACTGGAAAGAACTGGTCACAGAACTGGTCCATTTCAACTAGTGTCAGGCATAGAACTGGTCGTCACAAATATTTAACTTTAAATATCTAAGCTCTTTCTTTTTAGAACATAGACCAGTTCGATGCCAGACCCTATTTTTTACGGACGAGTTTCATGACCAGTTTTATCCAGTTGTACCAATTCCGCAACGAAGCAAACCCGCATCAACGAAACAACGAAACTCTTCTTACCCAGACGGTGCCCGGACAAAAAGTGTCCACACCCATGGCGGCAAGGCGATGCAACACCATAACAACCACAACTCCGAAACGCCAGTGCTTCGCACCCCTCCCCCCAAACTCAAAGTTCAAGTGCCCACATTTTGTCCCTGGCCTTTGGCCTGCCGCCTAAACCCGTCAACGTTGAATCTAGGGGAAGGGGGGTACACCCTGCGAAATGCTTAAGAAATCATGGGTTAAGAAATTCATAGTCTCAGAACTTGAATAAAAACCAAAGATTTCGATTAAAATCTTAGGAGTTACATTGAAACATTAAGAATAATCGAGACCCTGGCCGAAATTTTAAGTTTTCTTAAGCATCGCCTGAGGTGTATGTATGTTGGTCCGACGTACTTTAATGAGTCAAGGTCTTGGCCAGACACGTGTGGACACTTCTAGTCCACCCACGGGCGGCCAGTCAAACGGCCCCTGAGAGACACTCCGACAAGCCCACGTCGAGTAGAGGATCGACCACGGAATGATCCCAAAACTTTTTCCGGGGTCCAACCTACCAAACATACAAAGCATGCTTCGTGGAGCTACGGGGCACCCTGCGTATCTATTAGAAGCTCGACGACGAAATTGGGCAACACCATCGTGCAGTCTGCCCCGCCCTCGACCATTGAGGAGCGAGGAGCACGCTCGGTCACCGAGGAGCTCGCCGTCTTGAGGCCCCGCCGGCCCACTCGCGGATCGGGGCCAGAACTCGCCCGCCGGCCCCCCCGCCCCGCCCCGCCGAGCGCAGGTCGGCCCTGTAGAAAGGGGCCAAGGGGACACACAAATGCATTGGCTCACATCCCAAGATCCCTTTCGATGTACACCTATATATCTGTGTATGTATACATATATATATGTATATATATGTATATATATATATGTGTGTGTGTTTCGTAGTTTTTCGCTCTTCGTCTTCCCCACCGGTGCGAATATTTCCCCATATGCGACTGGGAATGTGTATGTATATATATATATATATTTCCGCGTGTCAGTGCCGACTTGTCCCTCCTGACCATAGACCCACAGATCAGCCCCGGTGAGGCAGGGCCACCCTGAGCCCCGTCGGCCGACCGATCTTCGTCGTCATCGGTTTCGTCGTCATCCTCGTCCACGACGTGCTCCCTGCTCGCTCTTCCATTATTTCTCCTTCGTCCAGTCCCCCTTCCATTCCCCCCGCCCACTTGTGCAGACTCGCGCTCGTCAACAAGCTGTGTCAAGAGGCTGCGCAGCAAGTTGCGTGAGAGAAAGCACCGTTGGATATGACGCTACAGGTTGCGCCATGGGTTGCGCTTGCGCTACAGGTTGCGCCAGACCATAGGTTGCGCCATGGATTGCGCCATGACTTGCTCCATGGGTTGCTCTGTAGGTTGCGCCATGGGTAGCGTGCCATAGGTTGCGCCACGTTTTGGGCCGTGGACTGCGGAGCTGTAGGCTGCGCGGTACACTGCGCCCTCGGCCGCCGAAACTTGAAACGGCCTGCTTTGGCTGCGCGATTGGCTGCGCCCTTGGCCGCCGAGGATGAGGACGCCTGCCATCAGTTTTGCAACGAGGTGCGACCTCGGCCGCCGACGCGCCAAGCCGCCCGCCATAAGTTGCGCCACAGGCTGCAGCATCGGCTGCCAGAAGCAAGACCGTCTGCTCACATATGCGGCAGGTTCGATTGGTCACCCAGCTCACGCCCCGAAAGGGAAAACCCAGCCGAAATATCAGAAGATACGTTTGATATCGATCGCCATCTGGCAGACTTGCCTCGCCCGCACGAGGGTCACGCATGACATGGAACAATGTCAAGATAAACGGGTTACCTCCCACTCCGAGCATACAATATACCCAACGTTGTATACACATGTACGTATGTGCATGCACATATGTAACTCTATGTGTAAGTCGATGTGCAGACATGTAGATCGGCATGCTGGTGTGCACACGCGTGTACTACATATGGTGTACATACATTAGCACCTCACCTCTTGAATAGACACAGGTGCCGCCTTTGCATACATAGATCTTTAGATGTTCGCCACCGTGGGCCCCAAACACTGTGTATACCTCATTAGGTTGGCCGTCTAGGTGTCGCAACATATATGTATGTATGTATATATATATATATATGTACGTACATGCATATACACATAACATGTGTGGAATATATATATATATATATGGTGCCAATATGTTGTGCACCACATGATGTGCAATGTGAGTGGCGCGGTAAATGTGGGTAAATCCATGTGGTGCATCACGCGACGTGCAATCTATGGTGCACAACGTAGGTTGGGCAATCGGTGTTGTGGAACCTACGCTGTGCATTATGCGCAGTACAATATATGTGGTCCAACATATGTTGCGCAATCTATCTGGTGCGATGTACGCTCTACGTATAAGTGGTGCAATATGGGTGGGCCAATCTGCGTGGTACAATACACGTTGTGCAATGGATGGTGTGCACTATAGGCTGTGCAATCTCAGTTGTGGTACATTTGTGGTGCAATATATTTGGTGGAATCGGTGTGCTACACCCTACGTTGTGCAGCCCATGTGAAGCACAATCGGTGGTGCAATCTACGTGGTGCCAGCCGACGGTGTGCAGTATATGTGGTGCATTCTACTTCGTAATGGGTTGTCACCTCCACTTCTCGCGCAATCATTCCACCCACCCTCACGCAACGTGGTTTGCAGAGCCCCTGAGGCGGCATTTGTGATGCCTGCCTGGCGGTGGTTGGCGTATCGCGGCCGAGCTGGCGCGCGTAGGCTCGCGGGCAGAGCGGCCAGCTAGTCTGGCGCGACCGGCGCAGCCGCGGGGGGACTGACCGCTGGGGGACTATCCAGCGCGTCCCACAGCGGGCACTTCAGTGCTATTCGGTGACTCGTGCGGACCCGGTATGATGGCGACCACGACGACGGCAGACACGATGAACATTGCAGCGATGCTAATGGCGACGATGACGATGACAACGGCTAGGCGTATGACGGCGCCGATGCTCATCACGCCGAAGACGATGATAGTGTCCACGCGTCGGCGATGAAGCTTTCGGAAGGATTTCGGCATGCGCGCGCGGCCGACGAGCGCGAGTGGCCCGCATGGTGTTATTTGACAGGGGTCAACCCCTCCCTCCCCCAGCACGCGCGCAAGGGCGTTCGAATGATTTGGACATGCGCGCGCGAGAAGCCCGTTGGGTCGCACTTGTTGAACATGTTGAAAACCCATGGTGCTCCTAAACATGTGCAAGAGCGCACGCAAACCTTTCCCTTGTTTGTTAAAACCTGATGTTGCAAAACCATGTGTTGTTTATATGTTTTCGGGACACTCGGTTTTACCTTCCTTACGGGGTCAAATGTTTTCGAAGGGTGTCGGAATGCACGCGCGACGACGCGCGCGTGTGCACTTCGCCCCGTTTGTTCGCAATGGAACGTTGAAAACTGTTGATTTTTTATCAACGAATGTGCGCGCATACTGTTTTTCCCCGAGGATGGTCAAAGGGGGGGACGACACCAGCCTGGCTGGGATGAAATGAATTCATGCTTAGAACTAACGATGATGCAGAATCACATGTAAATTGCACATCCCCCGGGCGGGAGGATAGTCACGGGGGGGGGAAATCCAAATTCCTTCTTCGAAAGGAAAACCTACTGGTACCATATACGTGGTGCAACCCACGTTACGCGCAATATGAATTGTACATCCTACGTGGGGCAATAAAAGTAATGCAACTTACGTTTTACAATGTATGTTGTGCAATCGATGGCGTGCAATCTATGTGGTACAGTATATGCTGTGCTACATGCGTGGTGCAATATACTGGCAGTGACGAGCGGCGACGGGGCGGCGTAGCCGCCAGACCAACAGACAGGCCCACTTACGGGCGGCGACGATGTGGCGACGGGGCGGCGACGGCGGCCACATAGCCACCACACCGAAGAAACGGCCCAGACGACGGGCGGCGACAAGGCAACGATGGGGCGGCGACGGCGGCCACATGGCCGCGAGACCAAAGACACGGCCCAGTTCCGTAGAACAGAAGGACGAACCCCTGAGTGAAAGCACTATGTTGTGAATCTGAATGCGCTCTTGTCTATGGATATACGTATAGTAATATGTGTATGTATGAGCACACACCTGTTACGCAAACACACATGTACGCTTGTGGTAACACGTATGTTTCAAACGCGCTACCTGCGACATACCGCAGTATTCATGTGCATACGAACTCGATACGCGCACACGTGAACCACAACATATGTAAATATGCGCGTGTGTATGAACTTGGGGTTACACCTTCATTCGCAATGTCCACGGGGCAACCCTCGGGACAACCACGGGACAACCCGCGGGGCGACCAACTGGACAGCTCACGCGAGGACCCACGGGAAAATCCACTGGACAACCCACGGGACAATCACGGGACAACCCACGCGACACCTCACGGGAACAACCCAAGAAACAACCGCGGGACAAACCACAGGACACATCACGGGACAACCACAGGACAACCACGGGACAACCTACCACTGGGCATCTCCGCGGGCCACCGCAAGACGCACGGTCGGAATCAGCCTGTCGGACTCAGCCCTGCCTACGGCCGACACATCATCGCCCTTGTGCAACTTCGCCTCACCGGCATGCACGACCGAACCACAAAGAAAGCCCATTTCCGGGTAGGGTCGCTGCGCGATCACAGCCCCAACCTCCGACGAACAAGCGTAAAAGGAAGAGACATAGACAGAAAGAGAGAGAGAGAGAGGACAAAAACATACATACAATACGATGGACTCACCAGGGTGGAGAGGAGAGGAGTCCATGAAGTAGGCAGGCCCGATGACGAGGAACAAATATTCGCATAGAGACAGGGCGCAACAGATACGAGGCATAGACACAATGGTGCTAAACCAATGCAGAAATTCCAAGGTGACCTCAACGGTACGAAAAACTTCCGCCATCGTGTCGCTGCGCACCATAAACTTACCTGAAGCAAGGCGCGGGGTGAATGCGTGAGAGCGCAGCAAAACATAAGGAAAACGTCTTCCACGGACGCTGGGCGTCGCATATTCCTTTCCCCTCGCCGGAACAGGGATCCCTCCCCCCATCGAACCCCCCCCCTCCTTTGGAACGGGGACCCCCGCCCCCGTCCAGCGAGCAACCCCCATTACTAGACCCTCTCCCGCTGAGTCACAGGAGAGTTACACCCAACCCAACGCGCGACGACAAATGATCACGAGCACGACAACAAACATGACGACGAGAACGACGACGACAGCGAACACGACGACGACAAGCATGACGACGACGCTGACGAAGCCGACGCCGGCGAAAACGACGACGGCGAAAACGACGACGCCGACGACGACGCTGACGACGAAAATGACGACGAGACGACGACGACGACGACGACGACGACGACGACGACGGCGACGGCGACGGCGACGACGACGACGACGACGGCAAAGGCAAAGGCAACGGCGACGACGGCGGGCGGGACCCTAACGGGCCCGTCGGGCGGGCGGGCCCCGACGGGCGGGGCGGGCGGGGCCCCGCAGGGCGGGGCCGGCCGGGCGGGCCACGGAGGCGGGCGGGCGGGCGGTCGCGCGGCCGAGCAGCGCACGCGTCGGGCGGGCGGGACCCTGCCGGGCGGGCCTTACCAGCCTGGAACATATCCCTATCCCTATGCGGGGCGCCTCCTCACCACGATGCCAATCTCAGGGATTCTCCTATTTTTTGAGGGCGGATCCCTGAGGTTGTCATCGCCCTTCGGCGTGTCAATCTCAGGGTCAGGGATGCGTTCGAGGCCGGTACGGGTCAGGGCGGGCGAGGCATCAAAGCGGGCAGACTTCCGCGCCTCCGGGCGGGCGGGGGCCCTCACGGAAAGGGTCGGGCGGGCGGGAGCCCATTGGGTGGGCGGCGGGCGAGGCCCCGGGAGCGGGTCGGACACGGTGCCGCGTCGTCCGCGTCGTCATCGCAGTTGTCGTCGGCAGCGTCAGCGTAGTCGTCGTCAGCGTCTTCAGCGTTGTCGTCGTCGTCGTGGTCGTCGTCCTCCTCGTCGTCGTCACCACCGCCACCATCGTCGTCGTCCTTGACTTAGTGCGTCGACGTCGTGGTCGTCGTTAGCGTCGTCGTCGTCTCGTAGTCGTCGTAATCAGCCAGCCTGCGAAGAGCTTGTCGGTTACGCAGAAGGGGGATGCCCAGCAGGAACATCAACAGAGGGGGCCCGGGGGAACAGCAAGAGGAGGCGGAGGAGGCGGAGGAGGAAGATGAGGAACATCAGGGCGGGGAGCAGGAGGAGCAACAGAAGTACCAAGAGCACACGGAGAGGGAGGCGGAAGAGGACAAGGAGACAGAGGGAGAGGAGGCCGCGGTTGCTCGAGCGGAGAACCCTCGAGGACCAGGAGGCGTGCAGAGCGAGGACGACTGGGGAAAGACTGGTCGATACCTCGCCGACCATTCCTCATCCCCACCTTCTCCTGCTCCTCCCTCTTCCATCCTTCCTTTCTTCTCCCGCCCCAACGCCTCCCACTCCTCTCTCTGTCCCTCTCTCTCTCCCGCCCTCCTAGTCGATGCGCTACCGAAGCGTCAACGACTTGGCGTCACTCGCCCGCTCCTCCCCCTCACCTCTTCCCTTCCCCTCCCTCTCCTTCTCTTCCATCCTAGACCCCCTCGCGTCGTGAAGAATCGCGACGGGAAACTTCTGGTAATTTTCTGCCTCCTGGACCTTGCCGGGCCTCGGGGCCGTCAAAACACGACTCGGGACTAGAAACCAGTCCTGGGGAATGGGTCGAGACCTCTGGGCGTCGACGTTATTGAAAAAAACATGCTGTCAGAGGTCTGGGATCCGCGTTCCCTCCCTCCCTTGTGGTTCTCCTCCCCCTTCCTTCCAACCCCCTGGACCTCTATGGGGTCAGGACTGAAGACCCGTACGGATGGGCGGAGCAACGGAGTCGACACGCAAAGATTGCCCTTAACAGTGCGCAACGCGCTCGGGTACTCCCTTGCATGCGACTGCAACAAGATAGCCCCAATGCGGACGAGGTCAGGCAGTTCCATCACGAAGAGAAGTTTGCTTGCTTGGACGCGGGGTATTTCCGGTTTCCAGCCATACCCGAGTCCACTTGAGCTACTGTGCTGCCATTCACTGCCAGGCGAGGGCGGCGGAAGCGAGCTCAAGGCTGGCCTGGCGATGAATTCGGCGTGGGCATGACCACATCGGCAATCTTGTCGCCGGTGCAGTCGAAAAATTCCAGGTTGTTGCTGAGGAACGCCTGCCGCACGTTGGCCAGCATGGTTCCGTCGGACGCCACGAAGCGAACAGCCTAACCAATGGCGCATCGCCCGCCGACTGTCATTCTGCCCCGGCCACATCCTGCGCCCCGCTGCCGCAAAGGCCACCCTCTGCTGCCATGTCTATAGTGGGCCCTGGAAACGACAGGGCCGTTTTTTTACCGGTTCCGTTTTGCCGTTTTTGTTGCCGATTCCGACGCCGTTGTTTTACCAGTTCCGTCGCCGTTTTTTGACCGGTTCCGGCTCTGGTTCCCATCCTGGAGCCGTTTTTGTGCCGTTTCCGGTCGCCGTTTTTTTTTGCCGTTTCCATTTTCAAAGGACATTTTTTGGGGAAACGGTGAAAAACACGGCCCTGCCGTTTCCCGGGCCCACAAAGGTCTGCACTCCTTGATGCGAAGAGTGCTCTCCGCACGGCCGCTCTGCCCCAAACCTCCCGACGCCATGGTCCTGTCACAACGGCACTGGTCCCGGGGACCGGCTTTTCATCCCGAGCCGTTGTTTGTTGGCGGCGAGCGAGGGGAGGCAGTGTGAAGGAGCAGGCCTTCTCAGAATGAAGGGGCCCCAGGACACACAAATAAATACACACAAATAAAAAGATTCCCTATATTTTCCTATATTTTCTGGGTTTTTGTCTTCCCCCCACTTCCCATATTTTCCCATATTTTCCTGGGAATCGACGAGTAATTTTGTCTGTGTTTTTTCCTCTCCTGACAGAAGGCGGCAGGACCTCTCAGAAGCCCTCGCGCCTTCTGAGAGGTTCTTTTCTGTGCCGGGGGAAGGCCCCCGGAAAACCTCTCAGAAGGCCAGGGGACTCCCCGACCTTCTGAGAAGGCCTTCTCCTTCTCACTCCCCCCCTCGCTCGCCGCCGACTTCGACTCTCCCGGGGACCGGCGCGAGGAACCCCCGAGGCCGAAGAAAAGGGCCGAGGACCTCCCGCCGCGATCCCTTTCGCGCCGCGAGGCGCCCGCCGGGGCTCCCGGCCCTGCGGAGAGGGTGCTCCCCGCACGGCCGCTGGCCCCTGCTGGGGCACGGGGCGCGCGGCCAGGCGGGGGCACCCGCGAGAGAGGCCTGGCAGAGGGGCAGGCAGCGGCTGATCGATGGTTCAAAGGTTTTAGGAATGAAAAAACGCCAGTACCCTGGGTTACAAGTCCGTGGTCAGTCAACCTCCTGGGAACTCCCTCTGGCCAGAGAGCCGCCAGGACGCCGCGCGGCACGCGCGATACGCAGGGTTGACCCTGTCGGCCCACAGGAGGTTCAGCGCACAGCGCCTCATAAACCAGGGCAGGGGCGTCTTTTTACGCCCTTGAAAGATGGGGCCCTGAGGGATGGGGTCCTAAGGATGGGAAGGGGTCCAAGAGTGAGTCTACACTGCTGGAGGCACCTCGTCCGTAGGCCCCCCTCCCTCTGGACCCCCATCTTTGAACCGCCGAGCAGAGGGGGCGGCCGTGCGCACGCGGAGGACGGGGGGGGGGGACGATCCGCAGAACGCGCGTTAGCGCCAGAGTGCGCTTGCCAACCGTAGCTTATGAGGAAAATCGTGGAGGCCTCGCGGGGCAACGCGAGGCCCAACTTGCGTCGGATCCGCGTCTGATTCACATCGGATTGCGTCGGCTCTGCGCCGGCTCTGCGTCGGAGCCGCGTCCGCCGGACTTACGTCGGGCTCGTGTCGACACTTCGCCGCGCAATCGTCGCCCCGTGTCTGACGGGGCGGACATGCGGACCTCGCCATCGCTCGGACGTCCATTCTCTGTGTTTTTTTTTTCGGTTTCGTGCGTGGTTTTTTTTTTGCCAAATGATCAAGGATGCTCCTCGATGGCCCTCGCCGAAGGAAACATGCACACGTCCGAGCGATGCCAAGGGACCAGATCATACAACCACTGCGCGCCGAGGCGTGGCCTTCAGGATTTCTCCGCATAACTATAGCCATGAGGGCCGACACGGGCCGCGTGCTGCCGGCGGAGCTGAATAGGGGCAACACGCGCAGAGGGCCAACGTGAAGGGGCCCTGGGACACACAAGTAAATACACACAAATAAAAGGCTTCCCCATATTTTCCTATATTTTCTGGGCTTCTGTCTTCCCCCCCACTGCCCATATATTCCTAATTTTCTAAGAAATCGACGATTCATTGTGTCTGTGTGTTTTTTCTCCTCCTGATAACGCACGTCCTGAGGATCCATCGGGCGCGGGGGAGGGGGGCACCTCGGACGCGCCGGCCCGCGCTTCGGACCCCCCGCCGCGCCTTGGACAGGCTCAGGGACTCGCCCATCAAGCTCGCGACAGCCTCGCCGCTGTCCGTGCGCACCACTCTGTACAGCTCGGTCGCGCTGGGGGGCCAGATGTTTGACCCCGGGGCTTCCGACGGTGTCTCCTCACCGGCTGCGCCTGGCGTGCGCACCAGCGCCGGGCCGTCTCCCTCTTGGGGGACCCCGCTGCACCTGCTTCGGGACGGCCACGAGCAGAGTGAAGGTGTTGGCGGCGGGGTGGGGCCGAGGACCCGGGTGAGTGCTAAAGGTACGCGCATGTCGTCTTGTCTCTCCAGGGGGGGAAGGAGAACGACTTCTACGCTCTTCCCCCATATTGAAGCCGCCTGGATGGTCCACGTCTCCATGCCCGGATCCGCCCCGAGATCCTGATCGGAACGCGCTCCATGACTGGTCCAGCCCCTGACGGCTCTGCGGGCCCCAGGGTCGTCCAGCAGATTTCGGGTCCTTGCAACGAACCACCCGACAAAGGGGGCATGTCGTCTTGTTTTTCTGGAGCTTTGCAGAAGCCCCAGGCCCAGATGGACCCACCGCCCCCACCGCCGGACCCTCATCCTGATCCCGCCAGCTGGATTCATAACGAGAAGCGGAGCCGGTCGAAGATCCAATGGACTGCGCCGAGCCCGATTTTCCGACGAATCGACCGGATCAGTGACCTGATCGAGCCCAGGTCAAATCAGAATCTGCTGAAATCAAGGGAGTCGCCAAGCACATCCCTCACGAACCAACACTGCGCTGCCGACCGAGTCCTGACGCCAGCTCGCGACAGCAATGACCAGTCCTCGGGCGATGAATCAGTATGTCCACCTCCAGAGCAGTGGCAACTGCCGCGGCCATACTACAGACCCATAGCGAGTGAGAATCGGACCTTCACGAGCTGGGCCTCCTCGTTTAGAGAAATCACGCCTGACGGATGCGAGGTAGAATGCGCCTACACCCATAATGCACAAGTAGAAATTAATGAACGCGTAAGCGCAATCCCCCCGACAAACCCATGCGCTCGCCAGAATGCGCAACCATCTTATTGGCATCCGTTCGCTAAAGGAGTGCGCGACGCCGGTATCAACACCAATTCACAATGTATCTTTCTTGCCCCAAACGCTAAGGATAAACCGCCAATGCTACAACCGTGCCCAATACACCTTAAGCACAACCGTGCAGTACGATGCAGTGTGAGGAAATCCCAGCTTGACACTACGCTCTCATCCCTGGGATCGTTCGTTCTACGTCGTTGCATCTCCCCCATGTGCGGAGCTCCCTACATGAATGGAACAACACCGAGGGCTGCTGTGACCGATCGTCGACTCTGGGAACCTGAATCCAAGGTTCGTTCGCAAACCAGCGGAAATCCCCACCCCCTAAGGTCAAGTCCATAGTGGAAGAAAACCACGCCCCGCGGAAGAAAACCACTGCCCGTGGAGCCCAGCCCCGTACGACGTCCAGATCGAAGGTGGCTGGCAAGGGGTCGCTGCCGGCTCACCAGACGCGCCAAGAGCCGCTTGCATTAATGAGCATCGTTTAACCGATCCCCATCCCCACCAGCGTGGGCTCACCGTTCGAGTGATAAGGAGGTTGTGGAGGGGGGGGGGGGAGGGGGGGGAACCAACATCTGACTCAATCGATCTCACTATCGATCTCACTCAACGGGACACCACGGGACACCACGGGTCACTTGTCGATCTCACTATCGATATCACTATCGATCTCACTCAACGGGACACCACGGGACACCACGGGCCACCACGGGACACCACGGGACACCGCGGGACACCTCTCCGATCTCACTATCGGTCTCACTATCGAACTCACTATCGATCTCACTCAACGGGACACCATAGGACACCATAGGACACCACGGGACACCACGGGACACCTTGGGGCACCTCACCGATCTCAACGCCGATCTCAAAATCGATCTCACGATCGATCTCACTTAACGGAACACCACGGGACACCACGGGACACCTGTCGATCTCATTATCGATCTCACTTTTTGGGACACCACGGGGCACCTCGGGGCACCACATCGATCTCAGTATCGATCTCACTATCGATCTCACTCAACGGAACACCACGGGACACCACGGGACACCTGTCGATCTCAGTATCGATCTCACTATCGATCTCACTCAGCGGGACACCACGGGACACCACGAGACACCTGTCGATCTCACTATCGATCCCACTATCGATCTCACTTTTTGGGACACCACGGGACACCTCGGGGCACCACATCGATCTCAGTATCAATCTCACTATCGATCTCACTCAACGGGACACCACGGGAGACCACGGAAACACCACGGGACACCTGTCGATCTCAGTATCGATCTCACTATCGAGCTCACTTTTTGGAACACCGCGGGACACCACGGGACACCACTAGGGCCATCGCTGGACGGACGGACGGACGGGGGAGAATCATTTGTCTTGACTTCGCCCTAGCAACGACGGACACCACGAGACACCACGGGACACTGCGGGGCACCGCTAGGGCCAACGCCGGACGGACGGACGGACGGACGGAGAAGAATCATTTGTCTCGACTTCGCCCTAGCAGCGGCGGGTTCAGTCCTCTCGCGCGCCAAAGCAGCTTCGCCTCGCCCGCACGCGCGACACGAACGAAACGAAACGGTGTCCCGGTTGGGGGTCTCCGTTCCACTGCGATCTCACCCCCCAACATCTGATCCCCAACTGAGGTGGTGAGACGGTGGCTCGAGATGTGGATGGGGATGGGAATAGGGATCGGTTGAACGATACTGAATTAATGAGGCCGAGGGTGAAAATGAGGAGGAGCATGAAGATAAAATGGCCTCGGCAACACCTCCTCGACCGTGAACTTCGTGGGAGGGTCGAAGCCCGCCGCGCACTTCGCCGTGGTGCTGCAGCCAGCGGGCCTGCGCTCCGTGCTGCTCGGGCCCGCTGCTGCTGCCCGAACACAGAGCGAGGAGGGAAGACATCGTCCCTGGAATTCCGTCTCTCTTGCGATCGGCATTAGAGCTGCGCTTCGCAAGATGTTCGCCCAAATCTCGACTCTGTGAGCCGCATCTCCAACAGAAGGTTCCAACACTCCCGGTGCAGAGCTCAGCTCTGGAGAACAACATACGGTCAAACGCCGCTCCACCGCCTCTGCAGTAGACCCCCGCGCAAGAATGTATACTTGTAGCGTTTACGCAACCAATACCTATACGACCACGCTTCGGGTGAGAAGGAGGTTCTGGTGGAGAGGGGAGAGGGGGGGAACCAACATCTGACTCAATCGGTCTCACTATCGATCTCACTCAACGGGACACCATAGGACACCACGGGACACTTGTCGATCTCACCATCGATATCACTATCGATCTCACTCAACGGGCCACCACGGGCCACCACAGGTCACCACGGGACACCACTGGACACCTCTCGATCTCACTATCGGTCTCACTATCGATCTCACTCAACGGGACACCATCGGACACGAAGGGACACCAGGGGACACCGCATCGATCTCACTATCGATCTCACTATCGATCTCATTCAACGGGACACCACAAAACACCACGGGACACCACGGGACACCTGTCGATCTCACTATCGATCTCACTATCCATCTCACTCAACGGGACACCACGGGACACCACGGGACACCTCGGGGCACCACACCGATCTCAGTATCGATCTCAGTATCGATCTCACTATCGATCTCACTCAGCGGGACACCACGGGACACCACGAGACACCTGTCGATCTCACTATCGATCTCACTATCGATCTCACTTTTTGGGACACCACGGGACACCTCGGGGCACCACATCGATCTCAGCATCGATCTCAGCATCGATCTCACCATCGATCTCACTATCGATCTCACTCAACGGGACACCACGGGACACCACGGGACACCGCGGGACACCGCGAGCCACCGCCGGATGGACGGACGGACGGGGGAGAATCATTTGTCTTGACTTCGCCCTAGCAACGTCGGACACCACGGGACACTACGGCGCTAGGGCCACCGCCGGACGGACGGACGGACGGGGGAGAATCATTTGTCTTGACTTCTAGCAACGGCGGGTTCATTCCTCTCGCACGCACTTGCAGCTTCGCCTCGCCCACACGCACGACACGAACGAAACGAAACGATTTCCCGGTTGGGGGTCTCCGTCCCACTGCGATCTCACCCCCCAACCTCCGACCATCATACCATCACTGCAAACAACACCCGCTGAGCCAAAGAGCCCTTGTCACTATTGAAGTCGACAGTCGACCCCCTGCCTCTCTCTCTCTTCTCGCCCTCCCCTTCCTGCCTCGATCGAGGGAGGGGAGGCGAGATTCCGTTGTCCGTCTGAACCCTCGGCCAACTCCTTCCGGCTCCGGCCTGGCCCCAGGCCCGAACCCTGAGAGCCAGGTCAAGCGGACCAAGGCGCAGACACACCGACGCAGAGAGATGTCAAAGCAGTGACAACAACTTTCGTGGATGGCATCTCCTCCTCCTGTTTAGAGGCCTCTCCCCCCAATCCTAGCTGGTCCACCACCTGATGCTGGCCCTGACCGAGCTGGCCCGATCCGTCCCAAACAGAGGATCGACCAGCAGATCGAGGACCTGATCGACCATCCTGATCTCGATCGATCGACGCATCGATCAGACCAGTGAATGGGAAAAGCGACTACCGCAATGCATCCAAGTATTTATGTGGTCTCGGAGCGACCTCTACCACCACCGACCGATTGTGTGCCCTGCTCGCGTGAGGACAGATTGGCGTTTACCCAGCCTCCTCTAATTCCCCTCTCCCTGGCCCCAGCCCTGCAAAGAAACGACTAACAACACTTGGACAGTGAGAGGGACACGGGGCTGAGGGGGGTCGGCGACACGGACGGAGATGCTTGCAAGATGGATGATTGGAATGCGACGGGGAAGCCGGGCTGAACGTAACGACGGAGAACAGGACGCGCTTGGCGAGGGACGCATCGGAGGTGCTGTGCGAAGGGGCAGTCTGGACGGGCAGATCTGGAGCAGCGCAGTCGACAACATCACTGGCTGCAAAGGAAGTAGTGACGAACCAACAACACACACCCATACCCATAGGGGGATCGGAGAGGGCTATGGGTGCGTGTTGTCGGATGGGGGTCCCCGCTCGAACGGGAGCGTTCCCCGCGGTCCGACAACCCGCACCCATACCCACAGCCAGTACTCCTCCCAACGGCCCCCCTATGGGTATGGGTGTGTGTTGTTCGTTCGTCACGTAGGGCGAGGAGGCGGAAGATGGTCAAGAACTTTGCGGAGCGTGTCGTGGCGGCGGCCCCGGCGAAGCGCGATGCCACACAAGAGAGTGGTGTTGCGCTCCGCTCCGCGTGGCGGGCTGCTGGACAATACTCGGGACGTGGACCATCGGGGGCCGGGATGTGGTTGGCGCGTCGCGCCGGAGCACGGTGGGCCAGAACAAGCGACGCGACACGCTAAGCCAAACTGCTCCTCGTGTTCCTCCTCCTCCTCCTCCTCCTCCTCCTCCTCCTCCTCCTCCCCCTCCTCCTCCTCCTCCGTCTCCTCCTGAGCAGCTTGGGGTCAAGTCCCTGACCGTAAGTCGGAGCAGGGCGAGATGAGGCAACGGCAACTCAAGATCGGCCCCGAGCCCACCCCCCCGCTTCCAAGCGCACCAGGGCTCCAAGCTGGGCCCAGCTGCGGCGACGAGGGGCCCCTCTTCGAAAGACGACTGCCGCTGTCTCCTGGCGCCCTCCTCTGCGCAGGAGGAGCCGAGTGAGGAGGCCTCTCCCCCCCCCCCCGGTCCAAAGAATGAGCGGCAGAGGCAGCAGCACCGGCGGCAACCCCCGGCCGCGCCGCACGCCGCGGTCACCGGCCATCGCAGGCCTCGGCTCGGCGTGGCGCCGCGCACCCCACTGGCGACAGCCGGCGGGCTTCCTCCCCCCCCCCTCCCGCCTCCCCCGGTTCTCACCCTCCTCCTCGTCGTCCCGGCGGGCTTCCTCCGCCCCCCTCCTCCCGCCTGCCTCCGGTTCTCGCCCTCCTCCTCGTCGTCCTCGCCCTCGCCCTCGCCCTCGTCCTCCTCCCGGCTGGCGGGCGCCCGTACGCGGCGCACCCCTGCGCTGCACCGCGCTGTGAGCGGGCTGAGGCAGCCCGCTGCGCACGTGCGCCCACCCCCCACCACGGTGGGCACGAGTCCCGGAGAAAGGCAAACCGATGCGACCAGGAGGCCAGGAGGCTTGTCCTGCAGTGGGAGCTCGACCACAAGAAAGACCTTCCACAAGAAGCCCACCCATGGAACCCCAGGACGTTCATGTTGATGTCTGCTGTGGGGACGACACGCTTTCCATGGCAGAACCACCGATATCCAAGGGACCCAGCGCACTCTCGAGGCAAGCAGGGTGCTTCTTCTTGGCATGGATTCCTACTGCAATGCGACAAAAGGTTGTTCCTACACATATTCACTTGCGTTGATTCCTATTGAGCGGAACCCGGCGAAAACTACGCCGCCCCGAAACGGGACCCCCCCCAGATCCCAGGTCCTGGGAGCCTTCTGGACGCTCCTTGACAAGGTCACCCGGGACTTCCGGGCCTTTAAGGACCCCTCCCCGTCCGTGCAAACGGCCCACCGGCGGGGCCAAGCGGTCCCTGAGATAGTCCAAGAGGCCCCGAGACGTCCCAGGAGCGTCCCAAGAGGGACCTAGATGGCCGCAAAGCGGCCCCAGAGGCCCCCGAAACGCCCTAAAAAGTATTCGAAAGGACCCTAAAAAACAAGGATCGCTCCATACCAGAAGGGAAACGCGCATTATTTGCATACACGCCTTACTAGTCTTAGCACCGTCCAAGACTGTCTAAGAAGTCCCCTGACATCGCCCCAAGACCGCCCAAGAGGCCCCCCAAAGTACCGCCAGACAGCCCAAGAGGGCCCCAAGACTGCCCAAGAAAGCCCCCAAACGGCCCAAATATGGCTCAAAGGGGCCCCCGAAAGGTTCACAAGAGAGGCCCAAGAGGGCTGTAAGGCTTCCACGAGGGCCCGAAATGGCCCAAAGACGGCTTCCAGGCCCTCGCCCCCCATGACGGCCCCAGGACAGCCCAAGAAGGCCCCAAGACGGTCCAACAAATTATGCTGGCGAAGGACCCAACCACATGCAGTTGTGAGCACTGTCGTTGTGGGTGTCGCCTTCGGTGGATCTCCATATGGGGCCATGTAGCATGCGAAGGGTGTGCCAAAACGGTACGGGGCCGCCATGCGGGCGCTGCCAATGGGGCATGCACCGGGGCTCCCTATAGAGCCACGAATCGTGAGAGGGGTGCCGAATCGGGACGCCATGCGGACTGTGCCGCTGGGGCCTTCGGTGGAACATCTACGAGGCCACGAAACTTGTAAGAGGTGTGCCGAGTCGGGTACGGGCACGCCGTGCGGACTGTGCCGCTGGGACCTAAGGTAGGGATTCCTGTGGGGCCGCGAAACGTGTGAGGCAAGTGCCGAGTCGGGCACGGATACGCCAGGCGGACTGTGCCACTGTGGCCGAAGGTGGAACTCCCTATGGGGCCACGAAACAAGTGAGTGGTGTGCCCAGTCGGGTGCGGGTACGCCATGCGGACTGTGCCACTGGGGCCTTCGGTGGAACTCCATATGGGACCACGAGACGTGCTCGGGGTGTGCCGAACGGGTGCGGCTACGCCATGCGGATTGTGCCGCCAGTGACGGGTGTGCCGAATCGGGTGCGGGTACGCCATGCGGACTGTGCCAATGGGGCCTTCGGTGGAACTTCACGAATTATTTCAGGGGTGTGCCGAATTGGGCGCGGGTACGCCATGCGGACTGTGCCACTCAGTCCTTCGGCGGAGCTCCCTATGGGGTATAGAAAAGGGCTCCCGCTTGAGATTTCCTCCAAATTCATTCACGGGCGAGTCTCGCGCCTGAGACTTCCTCCAGATTGAAGCCTTAAAAAACCAAGAAGTGACGACAGCTGCAAAATCCCACCAGCCCTCTGGGCGTCGGTGGTTTAGAGCGTTTCCTCTTCCACCCCTCCCTCTTCCCCTTCGGGGAGGGGTTTACCCCTCCCCCTACCCCCTCCCCACTGACCTGGACAGGGGGTTCCGCGGCGCGTTGGAGCGCCCAAGATGGCCCAAGACGGCTCCAAGAGGGCCTCAGGGAGCCCAAGATACCCTCCAAGATGGCTCAAGATAGCGCAAGATGCCTCAAGATGGTCCCCATGATGTTCCAAGACGTTCCAAGAACTCTCCAAGACGGTTCCAAGTGCCCACAAGAGCATCATTAGGATGCATCCAAGAGGCCAAACTGCTTCAAAACCCTATGGTAAATCAATGTTTTTGGTGTTCTCACTTTTTCGCTTGCGATGCACGTCCGAGGCGTCAAGATGGCTCCAAGATGGCTCAAGATAGCTCCAAGAAGGGCCCCAGAGAGCCTCAGGATGGCTCCAAGAGCGGCCACGAGCGCTCCAAGAGCGATCCAAGAGGGGTCCAGGACGCGATGTTTGGAGCTCCTGGGGGGGGGCTCTAATTAAGGAACCCTACTTCCTTGGCCGATTTCCTCCACGATGGCCGCAAGAGGCCCCCAGGATGCCCCAAGAGGCCGCAGGATGGCCCCAAGATGGCCCCAAGAGGCCCCCCAAGAGGCCCCCAGGAGGCCCCCAAGAGACCCCCAAGAGGCCCCAAGCGACCCCCCAGAGGCACCCAAGGGGCAAAGATGGCCCCAAGAAGCGCCCAGGAGGCCCCCAAAGGCCCCAAGATGGCCCCAAGAGGCCCCTAGAGGCCCCAAGAGGCCCCCAGGAGGCCCCAAAGAGGATCCCGAACGGCCCACAGAGACCCCCCGAGGCACCCAAGACGCCGAAAAGCCCCTCAGGACGACCCTCTACTCGCCTGGGCGTCGTTTCTGGACGGGCTGGTGGGGATACGCAAAGCGTCTAGAATTGTGATGACCCCTCGGATTAGCCACATGATCTGGAGGTCCTGTAAGGAGGAGCTCTGGCTTGAAGCGTCCTCTAAATGCAATCCCGGACGAGGCTCCCACTCGGGACTTCCTTCAGACCCAGACTTCAGAAACTCAAAAATGTAGGCAAGTACACGTTTCGGATGAACCCTCGGATCGGTAACATGATCTAGGGGCCTACAGGGACGCCCCCCCCGCTTGAGACGTCCTTCCAACTCACTCACGGACGAGACCCTCGCTCGAGACATCCTGCGGATTCAATCGTCAAAAGCTCGGGACACAATTTGGGCGGACCCCTCAACTAAGTGACAGATCAGGGTGGCCTACAGGAAGGGGCTCCCGCATGAGACACCCTCCACTTCCACTCATGGACAATGCTCCAGCTGGAAACTTCTTTCATATCCACTTATCAGAAGCCCAGCAGCGACGACAGTTACAGGTTTGGGAAGACCCACCCTCTGATTAAGGACATGATCTGGGAAGCTGCACAGGGAAGGGCTCCCGCTTGGAACTTCCTCGCAATTCACTCACGGACGAGGCTCCCACTCGAGAACTCATCGATTGTCAAACATCAAAACCCAAAAGTGGCGACATATGACCCCCCTCAAACTGGCGGCCCTATAGACAAGGATTCCCGCTTGGGACGCCCTCCAAATGCACTCACGGACGAAACTCCCACTTGAGACTGCCTCACGGAAAACCTTCGAATATTAAAAGTGACCACGGTTGCAAGTTTTAGACGATCTCTTCGTATTGATAACATGATCTGGGTAACACTATAGGGAGGGGGTTCCCGCTCGAGACTTCCTCGGGTTTCACTCACTGACGAGGCTCCCGCTGAAGACATCCTCAAGATAAGTGCATGATTGCGTGCGTGTGTGAGTGTGTGAAGGCCTGGGTGTCTGAGCGTTCGTGTGTGAGGGTAATGATGGTGATATTGATGGCGGCGGTAATGTTTATCATGATGACGATGAGTGAATGCGTGTATGAATGCATCGGTGTACGTGTGTACATGTATGAGCGTATTGGGCGTATGGGAATGGTCCTGGTGATGAAGATGATGCTGATGGTGATGTGTGTGTGCTGGGTAATGGTGATGCTGACGATCTCCGATAATGACGATGAGCGTGTGTGTGTGAGAGGATGACCATGGGGATGATGATGATGATAATAATGATGATGCTGTTGATGATGATGTGGGGAGATGTGGTCGTCCTGCTCAGGGGGTCCAGATGAACAAGAATCCACCTCGGGATGTGGAGAAGAAGCTCGCCTTAGTCATGTTGAACCGCGCGGTTACCATAATTGGGCCCAACGTAAGATCACAACCACTTGATCGTGCGCAACGATGTAAAAAAAGCACCGCGCTGGTTTTGGGCGAAGGCAAAGGGCGACGAATTCGGGTCTTCATGTTCTATATTCTCCTTACTCCACTCTGCGCTCTGATGTCTACCCTCTGCTCCATACTCTGCATATTCTATCCCCTTCGCTCTACTCTATGAGATCTACTCTCTCCCCTCCCTCTCCCCCTCCGGGCAAAATCCTTACAACACCGGGCGCACAGGCTCCGTAACCCGTAGCCCAAGAAAGCTGGAACCTAACCACCAACCGACATCGGCGGCACACATGCGTGAGACAAAACATTCGGGAGCCACCCACCGAAATCGGCTAGAAAAATTCACCGAATCCTTGCAACATCCGCTAAGACTCCATGCAGTGACAAAGCTGGTTGCGGAATACCGTCAACAACGACATAACGCCGAGACGATAACGCGATTGAAAAAACAACCGCCCTCCGTCCGTGAAAAACCCTTGGCTCCGACATAAACTAACCACCAGCCCCCATCCACGGATCTGCTCCAAACTTTCAGCTTTAGGGCTGTGAGGCGAAAGTTCCCAAAGCGATAACGCACATTCGAGAACAGAACACCCTCCATGCGTGTAACGGCTGAGGCATTCAAAGTGTCAGGACCATGCGTCGATGGGGAACACCACGCGAGCACAAACTGACAAATGTAATGCCCTCGACACGTGCAGAGTCATGGGAATACTGGCTCTCGGAACCTGGAACTGCGAGGGCGTCCCTTGCGACAGTGCGAACTTGCAAACGGAACGACCTTCAAACTTGGAGGAATTGCAAACACTGAACTTGGCCTCCTGGATGTGGTAAGATGCATCAAACGACAACAAACATCTACAAAAAGACTGCGTCTCGTCCGTGCATGAATGCGGCGACAGATCGCCAATTCCCCCCCCCTGTGTCTGAGGAGCAACATTGGGTGCCAGAAAACAGAAGTTGCGCCGCTTCGCTTTGCTGTACGCGAGAACGTAGTGGAGTGCCCCAAGGCTCGTGCAGACCTGAGACATAGAAGGTCTGTAGGTGCTTGAGGGCCCGGACAATGTCTGAAGGCACGGTGGTAAAGGCCTGGACCGCTGCTCACGTGCCCTGCCCACCACATCAAAGTTAGCAAGCGCCATGCGATTCGAACGCAGCACAGAAGAAGCACAAAGCCAACAACTAAAACTGATGGAGGGACTAAAATCTAAGCCCGCGTTCCCAACACTTTCGGTGCGCAAGCCAGGATGGAACAATGATGAAGAAGGACGGAACATTGTTAAGACACTGTGACGCAGTCAAGAGTCCCTACGACCTACCTGAACAACGAAGGACGCCATGTTGATCACCGAGAGAGCGTGATCCACCGCCGCTTTACTGTGGAAAATTGCCGCACTTTTCCTCCAGAACCCGGGGGTCCCCCCCCTCCGAAAATCCCCCCCCCTGCTGGAACCCCTCCCCCCCCCCCCTCCTCCCCGGCAAAACCCCCCCCTCCCGTAACCCCCCCCCTCCCCCTCGAAAACCGGGGGGGGTCACTACCGGTTCGAACCCCCCCCCCTCGAAAACCGGAGGGGGGGTCACTACCGGTTCGAACCCCTCCCCACCCCACCCCCACTCACCGCCAGCAAACGACTCCCGGTCCCTATCACCGTCCGCACCACATCCCCCACTGTTGTTCCCAGCACCACTGTCCTCACCACCACTGTTCCCACTGGCTCCACCACCGTCCCTACTCTCCCCACCAGTGCCCCCCACCACTGTCGCACTGTCCCCACTGTCCCCACCACTGTTCCCACCAGGGTTCCACTCTCCCCACTTTCTCCACGGCCCCAACCACTGCCCGACTATCCCCACTGTCCCCACTGTCCCACACTCCTCCTCCGCTGTCCCTCAGCTGTCCCACTGTTCCCACCACTGTCCCCACTGTCCGCACCAGTGTCCCCACTGTACCTCTGTCCCATTGTCCCACCGCCGTCCTCGCCACCGCCTTCACCACTGTCCCCACCACTGTACCCTCCACTGTCCCACTGTTTCCACCTCATTCCCACTGTCCCCACACCACTGTCCCCACCACCACCGTCCCCCCACTGTCCACTGTCCCTACTGTTCCCACCATTGTCCTCACCACTGTCCCCACCACTACCGTCCCCACCACTGTCCCACTGTCCCCACCACTGTCCCGCTATCCCCTCACCACTGTCCCCATCACCACCGTCCGTCCCCACCACTGTCCGCACCCCCCCCTCGGTTTTCGAGGGGGGGGGGGTTCGAACCGGTAGTGACCCCCCCTCGGTTTTCGAGGGGGAGGGGGTGGGGGGGGTCGAACCGGTAGTGACCCCCCTCCTTTTCATGATGAACAGGGAGGGTGGGGAGGGGTTCGAACCGGTAGTGACCCCCCCCCGGTTTTCCGGAGGGGGGGGGGGGAGGGGTTCGAACCGGTAGTGACCCCCCCCGGTTTTCCGCCAGCAGCGGTAGAACACGCTCTTTCTGATCACCACAGCCCCAGGCAAATCGGGATATTCAAGCATACGGGAAAGACCTGGCGGAACAACCTTAGCAACCCCGAAGCCCTTCCAGACCAGAAGGCGTTCCTTATTTCAACGCTCCGATCCCTCGGCCGCATCACCAACGAGACAGGTCTGCAACGGGAGAACGGGTGGGCCAATCGTGGCTGACAGCCAATCGAGGTGGGCCGAGAATGGCGAGGCCTCCCAATCCAGCTCATGATCGGGGATCGCGCAGACTCTATCCCGCCTCCGGAGCCTTTCCAGCTGTAATCTGCTCGCTCCTGTCAGCCCGAGCGGCAAGGTGAAGCGAACCACCGTGCGGCTGCCTGAGCAGCGGCAGACGCCGCGCGGACAGCTGAGAGCCGCGCAGCGACACTGCTGCTTGTGGTTGGCTGTAGGCGGTGGCGCAGCAAAGGTGCCCACGGCCCCTCGTCTGACACAGGGGCTCACGCACGATTCCATCACAGGGAGACTTGCTTGGACTGAACGTGGCAGGATGGCGAAGCACGCTCCACGACAATAGATCTATGTCGGGCCTGTCCCCCTACAGGGGGATTGTCGACGAAAAATTAAAAATACCCCAAGAATACCATAGAAAGGTCACACAATGATCAAAAAATAGTCCCCAGACTATTTTTGGACTATTATTTGACTATTTTGGGGGTATGTTTCATTTTTCGTCGGAAAATCCCCCTGTAGGGGGACACGCCCGACATAATTCAATTAGAAGGAGACTTGCTTGGACTGAACGTGGCAGGATGGCGAAGCACGTTTAACGACAGTAGATGCGAGCGCCACCATGCGGCGAGCGATGAGAGAAGGCAGGCGCCGTGCTGAAGTTGCAGACAGAGAAGACAACTCGTATGCTTAGCCGTTCGCGCGCCCAGGATTATGCCACCTTGCTGTACCGCAAGGCTGGCAGCCAAAGATGGAGCCGACGTCGTAATCCCTGCCTGGTACCTCTCCTCTCAGAATGCAGCGGTCGCTGTAAAGTGCCGCTGCGCGCTAACCAGCATGTGTCCTCGCTCCCGCGCATTTGAACAACTTAATCCCATGCTGACTCCATGCCGTTTCACCAGTGGCCCCAACATTCTGCTAACGGGGCGAGCTATTCATCAAGGGCCAAGCAGGGTTAGAAGAAGCAATAACTACATCAACATAAACTGTTGGCGCTCCGCGCGGATTTCCTGGATCCGCGCCGGACCCCCCTCCCCGGCCCGCGGAGCGCGCTGGGGGCGGCGCCGGAGGTGCCGCCTGAGGTGCCATGCGCGGATCCAAGAACTCCGCGCGGAGCGCCAACAGTATACGTTTATGGCGTTTTCTCTTTTTCGACCTTCAGCGTTCCAGGAAGGGTGGGGAATACGTGCCTGTTGGTGTCCCACGCTACAGTCGGGGCGTTGACCTTAGGAACCCTAAATAAGGCACGAGGCCCCTTGTCCCCATAAGTTAAACTTCGATTTCCCATGGAACACCTCAGGATAACCTCAGACAAACTGTTAAACCATCAAGGAACACCAAGCCCCTCCCCAACGAGAAAAGTTCCTTCTTCAGCGCCCCGACTGTATTTGCCCAATCACTGCCGTCCGAAACCGACCCTCCCGCCCGGTGCTCATCGCTCGGACTTTTTGAAGCCTGCCACGTCGCCACCCTCGCAACTCAGGAAGTGGTCGCAGGCGCCGGCGGGCGGCGGGCTGCAGGTTTCAGGGCAGAAAGACTTACAGAGCTGGCGGCGTAAGAAGAGACGAGTAGGAGGCGGGAGAACGAATTCGCGAAGGAGTTGATGACAGTGATGGCGAACCAGTGTCACGAGGTATGCTGCCGATGATGATGCACCTGGGTAAATTGGATGCGTTAGGGTGGCAGGTGGAGTCGAACTCCGTCGGTGAAGTGTGTGGCTGGGGTGGTGCCCGCCGATAGAGCTGGATTGATGCAACGACCTTCTTGTTCCGAGGAAATAGCTGCGGGGAGCATGTGAACAGGACTTTCAAGGCCATTGAGACTTCTCCGTCGCAAGACTAAGTCTCAGAGACTGTAGAAACCTTGGGTCAGCGGCGCGAGTCAAAGACAACACCTGGTGCCACATTCGTGTACGAGTTGCATATCTAAGTATGTCAGTCTCGAGCGTTCTGTCCAAGACTTGCGCCACCACTCAATCGTTCAGAAACATCCATGTGTGAACATGCAGAGACGAAAATACATCAGAATGAAGGTGCCGAGCGGTCCTTCACTGTCCCTGGGTGCGTGGCTGAAGTGGGGTCACGCGGCGCGGATGATGCTTCTTGTTTGCTGTCGTCGTCCTCGCCCGCGGCCCGCCTGCGACCCACCCGCGACCCACCCCGCGACCCACCCCGCGACCCGCCCACATGGCTTGATCGAGGATTCGGCACCTGCAGCGGGCTCGCTGTATACTTCGTAACAGGTCGGCGCCTGCGGCGGGCTGTTTCAAAGCATCGCAGACCGCCAACGTCCCCGCCGCCCCCCTCACTCTTATCCGCAACCGCGAGGGCTTGCGCCTTATCGTGTCCATGGGCTGGGCTAGCCGATCGCTGTGACGAGCTATCCTGCCAAATGTGCGTATACCTCAACAGTCTCCGACTGTCCATGTACATGAGTTGGTGCAGCCTGTAAGGCGTACTATGATGATCGCTGCATGTACGCTTGCACAACTATAGGAAACTATATCCCAGAAGGTTGGCCAGTGAGCAGACCGGGGTGATGGATAATATTCGGGTGCGTATCGCACAAGCTCAATTAAGCACAGGGCGACGACGAAACAAAGAGCAATACCCCGAAACTGAAGTGACATCACAGACCTAGATGTTGACAACTGCTCAAGCGCGGTGGCTGAAGTGGGGGTCCGCAGTGCGGACTATTGTTCTTATTGGTGTAGCCGCTGCTCCACGACCCGCCCCGCGACACACTCGCGACCCGCCCGCGACCCCACCTGCGACCCGCCCGCGACCAACCCTCGAACCACCCGCGACCCACCCGCGACCACGCGCAACCCACGCGCGACCAGGCCGCGACCCACCCGCGCCCACGACCTATGTACGGTCTTGTCCAAGAGAAGAGAACCGCCGCTTACGTCGGGCTGTTTGTTGAAGCCAGGAAGCTGCGTTCACGTGTGGCGCATCCAGAGGCCACTTGCTGGATACACACGTGGAGGACCAACGTGATTCGCCAGACGAGGGCCGAGCGCTGGACAGACATGTGGCCACGCGGGTATCCAGCACTCGCCCAGGCCAGCCGCGTCATGTGCACCCAGCTTCCTGGCAGAGAGACACCCGCGGCAGACTGAATATTTTGGTGGGTGAAACCGTCCCTGGCGGCTGGTTTCGTTACTTCCACACTCGAGCCCCGCAGCCTTGCGCAAGGCAGCCCCGCCGCCCCCTTACCCTTTACCATCCATCCGAAATTGCGGGGCCAAGGTGTGAAGAACTGCGCCGAGATTAGCCATTGCGACATCGCAAACATCGTCTTCTGCACATTCCCCTATGGATGTTCAAGGGCGGGGAACTTCAACACCGACTGAGGGGAGCACCGAAACCTGAGCGGAACGCAAAGGGTTGACTTCTGCGCAACCGCCGAATGCTAAAGAGCGAGAAGTCAAATATCGATGGGCTGTCTATCACCGTCATCATCATCAGCAGAATCATCATCATCAGCATCGTCATCGACAGAATCAGCATCAGCATCAGCATCATCATCATCATCAGCATCATCATCGTCATCATCCTCGTCCTCATCCTCGTCCTCGTCCTCGCTCTCAGCATCATCCTCCTTCATGCTCCTGCTCATTCTGCTCTTCCTCCTGCTCCTCCTCCTCCTCCTCCTCCTCATCCTCATCCTCATCCTCCTCGTCCTCCTCCTCCTCCGCCTCCTCCCCATCCTCCCCATCCTCCCTCCTCCATCCTCCCTCCTCACTCCTCCCTCCCCCTCCCCTCGCCTCCCGCCTCCCTCGTCCCGTTCGTCGTAAGTCGTCCGTTGTCGGCGTCGAGGCCGTCATCGTCGTCGTCGTCGCCGTCGTCGTCGTGCGCCAACCACCAGCATCCGGAGCGCCCTGGATCGGCGGCACTGGCCGGAGGCCATTCGAATATCGAGGAGCTGCCCCGAAACCGAAGTCGAACGGAAGACATGGATTTCGGCAAACACCCCGCAGTGTCCGAACGAATCGCAAGCGTCGGCGTGGGCGCACCACGCTCGCTAGTGAAAGGCGGCTGGCTTGAACATCACGAAAGTGTGTGTCTGTGTGTTGCGAAGCCGGGCTGGAACAGCATACCTCATTTTCGGCCCACGCACCTCGGTTTTCCAATGAGGGGGGCTTGGACATCGAGACGGGTGCGTCGAAAGCTGAGCGGAGTCGCGAGCTGGCCTACCAAAACCCTGCTCCTGCATTGCTCCACTCTGTGATCCTCTACGCTATTCTAGATATACCTCTCAGCGTCTCCCTACGTCCGTAGTCGACTCTACTCATACTTTGTCCTTCACCCTTCTTCTGGTGGGTCACATCCCACCACCCTTCTTGACTCGCCCTGGTAGCGATCCTAGGTGGGCCCTTCCATCCGACCCATTAGACACACTATGATACAGGAGATGGCCCCAAACATCATCTTTCTAGGGCTATAGGACTGTGGGGCTATAGGGCTATGGGGCTATGGGGCTGTAGGGCGATGGGGCTATGGGGCTGTAGGGCTATCGGGCAATAGGGCCATAGGGGCTATAGGTCTACAGGGCTCTAGGGCTATAGGGCTATAGAGCTATAGGGCTACAGGGCTGTAGGGCTATAGGGCTATGGGGCCATGGGGCTCTGGGGCTATGGGGCTATAGGACTATAGGGCCACAGGGCTATAGGTCTATAGGGCTATGGGGCTATAGGGCTATAGGGCTATAGGTATGTAGGGCTATAGGGCTATAGGGCTATTGGGCATTGGGGCAATAGGGCTGTCGGATTATAGGGCTATAGGGCCATTGGGCTATAGGGCTTTTGGGTTATAGCGAATTGGGCTATAGATCTATAGGGCCATAGGGCAATAGGAGTATAGAGCTCTAGGGTTCTAGTTCTTTAGTGTTGTAATGCTATAAGGCTATGTGGCTATCGGGCTATAGGGCTATAGGGCTATGGGACTATCGGGCTATAGGGCTAGAGGGCTATAGGGCTATGAGGCACCAAGGCACCGGGGCGGGCCGCGAAAAGCGGTGGCAAACCTCAACTCCCTGTCGCACCCCTCGACTACACGCAAGAGTGACCCTGGGTAAGAGTGACCTTTGGTGCGCGGCTTTTGGGGGGCCGCGGGGTGAACAAACACGAGCGCGCAAGACGCTACTACCGCATTGTGTTCGGCGATCGGGGGACCCCATTGGGCCCGCACCAAAGGTCACTCCGGCGAAAGGTCACTTTTACGTCTAGTCGAACCCCGAGGCCAGTTTTTAGGGCGGGCCAGGCGTTTCGCCTGAGACTTCCTCACCATTTATGACTCTAAAGCTTAAGAATTGGCAACGGTTTCACATATGGAGGGCAGGTGGTTTTCAAAATGTGGCTCTCGCCTAAATGGAGCTCTGGGGCTTTAGGGCTATAGGACCATAGGGCTATAGAGCTATAGGGATATAGGGTTATGGGGCTATAGGGTTATAGGGTATAGACATATATAGAGCTATCGGGCTATCGGGCTATAGGGCTATAGGACTATAGGGCTATGAGGCTATAGGGATATATGGCTATAGGGCTATAGGGCTATAGGGCTATAGAGCTAAAGGGCTATTGGGCGATAGGGCTATAGGGCTGTAAGGGTATAGAGCTATAGGGCTATAGGGCTAGAGGGCTACAGAGCTATAGGGCTCTAGGGCTATAAGGCTAGAAAGCACCCGGGCACCGGGGCACCCGGGCATCCGGGCGGGCCGCGGAAATCGGTGGCAAAACTCACCTAACCATATGAATCCGCTAGGACCCCTGCAGAGGCAAGCTCTGATTGGGGAACAACGTCGACTTTTTCTTTTCAATGTGGACAGATTGCCGTCGACGTTGCAAAATGCGTGGCAGGGATGCGACGCGGCTCAAAGCGCGCGAGAGACTGAATTTTCGCTCTCGCGCGTTTCTCCAATGAAGGACACCGTCCGCACATCCGATACGCAATCGATTCGATCATTATGCGCTATTGATTCACCAACGAAGCGCGACCTGTCCACAATACCTTAACAAACAGACGGCAAACCAACCACAGTGAATTCACGATACCAAGGTGATCGCCACGTCGCTGTGATCACATCGATGCAAAAGGACAACACGACACCGTGACATTACGAGAAGAGGACACCCCGTAGAATCGATCCACCCCTGACTTGCACATAACTAGTGAAGAGGACTTGCTACACCAGCCATACACACCTGGTGGAGAGGCGAACCAGGATGCGGCCACAACCTCTGGAAACTAACTCAAGATTGCGCTATCGTTCAATTCACAATAATGTCGGGGAGACGTAAGACCCGGGTACGGGGGACTCGGAAATCCCCGACGAGGTCGTCAAAAAAATGACGAGGCCGAGCCTGCATTTTGACGAGGCCTCACGCTGCAAACATCCCACGAAACTGCTCCTCGTCAAAATCCGAGGCGCGGTCGTCAAAAAACGATGGCGAACCCGAGTCCTGGCAAACCCGGGTCTTACGCTCCCCCGATAATGTCACGATCAATTCACGAGGGACTCACAAAGGGATCCGCAAGCGACTCACACTTGATCCATATTCCACCGCGGCACCACGACAGCACGGCCCAGGGCGACACGCTGCACACTGCGACCGGCTAGGGTGCCGCGCCGTTCCGCGGGGAGGGCTTCGAGAGGCTCGGGAGATGCAGGCTCGGGGACCGGCATGAGGACGGGCACGTCCTCCTACAGTGGCGGATGTTCGACGAAACATGAAAAATAGGCCAAACATGTTCAACAAGAAATTCCACTCATCGTTGCCATTTTCCCCCCCAAAAAAAACAGGCCAAACATATTTGCCAAAACAATTCGTCCCCATCATAATTGTTGACTCTTTGTGAATATGCCACCTGTAGAGGGGCACGCCCGACTTACGGCTCGGGGACTGGGACGTGGTCCGCGTGCCGCGCCGAAACGCGGCGGGCCAGCGCCAGCGGAGCTACCCGCTGAGCACGCGAGCAGTGTGGGTCCTTTTTAGGGGGCCACATGCGAACCCTACCCCTACCCCCCACGATTTCTGAGGGGGAGGGTGGGGTTCACTTCGTTCGGGAACTCCCGAGCGAAGTGAACCCCACCCTCCCCCTCAGAAATCGTGGGGGGTAGGGGTAGGGTTCGCATGTGGCCCCCTACTTTTGCCCCGGTCGGCCTGGACTGAGCCACCGCGGCTCGCGCACGGCCTCGCACGCAGGTCGCGCGCAGCACGGAGCTCTATTCGTTCGCAGCGCCAGCGGACGCAAGCGCGACTGCGCCGGGGATCTGCTGACCCGGGTCCATCCGGACCCGGGTCACTGAGGCCCTGCAGAATCCTGCACGCTCCTGCGAGATATCCTGCACCCAGACCCGGGTCGATGCGAAGGATCCTGCAAGACCCTGCAGGCTTTTCTGCACCCACATCCGGGTCAATGAGAGACCTTGGCGCTGCGGGATCCTGCAAGATCGAGCGCTCGGCCGACCCCCGCTGGCACGGTTTTTCCCCGCCTCAATTGGCTCCCGACTGCGGAGAGCCGACGGGCCACGCCGGGCATATGGGGCGCGCAGGGGAGCGACGGGGGGAACGCCCAGGGCGGCCGCGGAGGCTCGGGGTCGGCCAGGAGGGGGGCGTCCAGGAGGGATGGGGGGCGCAAAGCAGGGCCAGCGGCACGTGCGCGGCCCAGGGGGAGGGCCAGGGACGCAAGATGAGAGAAGGAGAGGCGCCAGGAAGTCCGAGGAGATCTCGTGGCCCACGCCATGCTATCCGCCCCCTCTTGCAGGGCAGCTTCTACAACACAGGATTTTTTAACAGATAGGATTCGTAGACATGATCAATGTATACATACATGTATGCATGAACTCATCTCTGCTTTCAATACCAAATCCCTGCATCTTTAATCCATGACCCGCGCGCAGAACATGTCTTCAAAACGGCATAGGATTTGTATACATGATCCATTTATAAATAAATGTATGCATGAACCCATCTCTGTTCTCAATACCAAATCCCTGCATCTTTCATACATGGCCCGCACGCAGAGCACGTCTTCAAAACAAACGGCACTGCAGCCCTCCCCCCCCCCCCTCTCTGCCCGCCCCCGAGGGCCGGCGGCGGCGGCGGGAGGGCGAGGCCCGGGCCCGGGGAGGGCCGGCGGGGAGCGGCGGCGCGCGGGGGGCGGCCTCGGGCAGAGTGGAAGGGGCCCCAGGACACACACAAAGAAATACACACACACAGATCAAAAGAGTCCCCACAGTTTCCCATATTTCCTGGGTTTCTGTCTGCCCCCCCCACTTCCCACATTTTCCCATATTTGCTGGGGAATCGAGGATGAATTGCGTCTGGGGTGCTTCTTCTCTTCCTGAAGGATTGGAAGCTGGCGTGTGCCGTGCGGCGAGGCGCGTGCGCTGCGTGCCGTCGGGAGGGGGGGCGGCACCGCCGGATCCCGAGGCTCTGCCTCCTCCCGGCCTCGCTCCGAGGCATGCGCCCCCCTTTTTTCCTCCCCCACCTCCCCAGACCCCCGACGTCATGATTTTTTCATGACGCGGCCCCCAGAGGTCCAGACCCATTCCCCAGGACCGGCTTTTCATCCTGAGTCGTTTTTTGACGGTCCTGAGGGCCGGTAAGGGCCCCCAGAGGCCGAAAATAGCGAAAAACCTCTCGTCGTGATTTTTTCATGACTCGAGGGGGTCTGGGTCTGCCTCATTCAAGCTTCGCGCGGCCCGCTTCGCTCCGACCGGGAGAGGTGCGCCCTCGACCCGCGAAGCAGAGAGCTGTGGAGCAGCGCCCGGAGACCGGGGCCCGGGTGTCGATATGCGACGGGCCTGCGTCGGAGGGCCAGACGGGTGTCCGGGCGGGGGCAGCGGGGACGCCGACGGAGCGCAGCCCAGGGACCGGAAGCTTCGTCGAGGGGCAGCTCCAGGACCGCGGCGGAGCTGGCGGACCAGCGACCGACCGCCAGAAAAGTTGGGGCGTTCGATGAGGGGGCTGAGCCGGACCGAGGTCCAGGCGGGAAGAGGGAGCGGCGGCGCGGCCAGACGCGGCACGGGGGGACCAGACGAAGACTTTCCAGGTCCAGGCGGGCACACTGTGTGCCACGCGGCCACGGCAATTCCTCCTTGTTCTCCTCCTCCTTCTCCTCCTCCTTGTTCTCCTCCTTGTTCTCCTCCTCCTCCTCCTCCTCCTCCTCCTCCTCCTCCTCCATGCACTCGTCATGCAGGGAGCACTGGCACACTCTGGGCCCGGCGGCCGCGGCATGCAGGGTGTGCGAGGCGGGTCGGGAGCCTGAGTCCTTGAGAGCCTAAGAGCCCCAACCTGTCGGGTGGGGAGCGAGGCGCTCTGCACGTGGTCTTGGACTCGGCGGCTTCCTGTGCCAGCTGGCCGCTGTGTGAATCGTATGTGCATGGGCACAATCGGGACCGAAGCAGGTGCGTCTGAACAACGAGCGGTTGGCGATTGCGTAGGTCTTAGATTGGCCGAGAGGGCCCCCATTCGGAGCCGCTAGCTGGACTGGCCGCAAAGTCGGTGGCTTTCGTCTCCAACTTGTAGTCTAAGCGCATGCGCGGCTTTGTGATGAGACAAGTGTGATAGGAGTGGAGTGGCTATCCTGGGGATGCGGCAATTCGGTGTTCATGAGGAACCGCAGAGAATTTCCATCGATGGTGGTTCGACCACCGTGGGTCTGCACGGCAATCATTGTGGACACCGTCCAATACATGACACATGCGATGTAGACCCCAACTTGGAGATACCAGCAGCATGAATGACCGTAACTCTTGAGATACCGAATCGCAAGGATGATCGATGAAACGCATGGGGAGTTTCGACAGTCCGAAGACAAAATCTGCAGATTGAGAAGTGCGACGCTCGCTGCCGTAGTGAGGACTTCGACGAGGCCCACGACAACACTGCACAGCAAGATAATAATAGCGCGATAGGTTTATTGATATGATGATGGCAGTGCTCGAAGCATTGTGGGGGGGAATCTGACAGGGGAGTAACCGAGGGCGGGGGAAGGCAAGACAAACGTTACAGGGGAGGCTCCTCAGCCTAAAGTCACGAGAGCAGGCCGGACGACCTCTTCTCCGAGGGTCCATCCGGATTCCAGCTCCTGGCGGCAATCCGGACACTGGTCCCCGCGCCCATCCTCCTCTCACTGCTCCCGACCCCCATGCAATCTGGAACGCCACACCGCCCAATGGCCCGCTGGCTCGGCCCGCCAAGATCCTCAGACGGTGAATTGTCCACCTCGGCGTCCTCCCGCTCCCCCTTCACGTCCACCCTCTTCTCCTCCTCCTCAGCATCATCCGTCCTCCTCATCCATCTCTCTCGCTCTCTCTCTCTCTCTCTGTGTCCCTCTCGTTTTTTTTGTTTCTCTCTCTCTCTCTCTCTTCTTCTCTCGCTTTCTTTCTTTGCTTGTTTTCTCTCTTTCTCTCTCTCTCTCTCGCTCTCTCTCTCTTCTCGCAGCCCCAGTCGGAGTGGTGCGCTTCAATCGCTAGAGGCTGTGAGCAATCTGGGCAGAAACTGAATCCGTTCCGTGGGGCAAGCGAACTCACGCAACCACGCGAGAGACAACAACTCAGAGCACAAGGCATATGAGGGGCCTGCGGCCTGTTCAGGCCAAGCCAGCAGGGCTCCATGAGAACGAGGATCCAGAACGAGAAACATCGCACACGTATTGGCTGGCTCGGGTTGAAGAAACGCCCCCTGCGCTCATCATATTCTTCTTCTTCTTCTGACCTGGGGGGGGGGACCATCGACGCCCGTTTGGGGGTGCCGCTGCGGACCCGGGGGCCTAGACCAACGGTGGCGCTGGCCCGCTCTGGATTGTGAAGAAGCGCCGGCAGGCAGCAAAAAAAAGAAGAAGGCGCTCACGCCAGGCTCTCGACCTGAGCTCCGAGCGTCGTTTGATCAGGGACCGACCGTCCGGCATCCCTGATAGGCCTGATTAAACATGTTAATCAGGCCTATCAGGTAACATGATCATGTCAAACACGTCATGTTAAAAACACGTCCTGTTAACAGGCCTGTTAACACGTCATGTTAAACATGACGTGTTCCAAAACCCCCAAAAATGTCCTAGGAACCAACACGAATGTTCTTGGAACAGGAGCCCGACGGTCAACACGAAGCACTACCGGCCAGAAATGCTCGAGTCGTGGGGGCCCTGGGACCTGGGAAAGGGGCCCCGGGGGCGCCCACTGGCCATCGCTCGGACGTCCATTTCCTGTGTTTTTTTTTGGTTTCGTGCGTGGTTTTTCCGCGAAATGATCGAGGATGCTCCTCGATGGTCCTCGCCGAAGGAAAAATGCACACGTCCGAAAGATGCCAAGCCCAGCTGGGGGCGCGGCCTCCGGGGGAGCGGGCAGGGCCCCGGCAGCGGCGCCAGTGTCCGGATGTGCGGGCGCGCAGTGCCAAACAGCAGTGGCGCCCGCAGAGCGGGCCCTTCCCTTGGCCCGAGTATTCTGGTGCCCCCATCGTACGTGAGGACCACATGCCCGAAATCATGTCGAGCAGCCAGAAACGTGTCGAAATAATGTCGACCGGGTATCGCCTCCCAGGGCCCGACAGGTAAAGCCCTCCAGTTTCGGCACCTTCTTGGTGCGCTGAAGTCTTTCTGGCGGCCGCAGCTCAAATAGGTTGGAACATGGCCCGAGGCCTGAGTGCGGGGGTCCGGTGGGGCCCCGGACGCGTCGCCGCGGGGCCCAGCAGGGGGCGCCGGCTCCTGGTTGCGCAGGCGCGTCGCGCTGAAAGGCTGGCGCTCGCGGCCAGGTTGGGTCTTGATCTGTCACCGGGTCTGATGAGCCGCGTCGCCCTCAGCGAGCAGCTGCCTTGGCCATTCATCCCCATCCCCAAAGCAGGCCCTCACTCCAATCCGCGTCTGCGGTGGCTATGGTTTCCGCGAGGAGGCTCAGCGCCATGGCAACTGAAGGGGAAGCAGCGAGCATCAGTAGGGGGGGAGGCGGAGTAGCAGGAGCAGGAGGATCAGGTGGTGGAGGAGGAGAAGGAGCAGGTGTGGGAGCATGAGGAGAAGGAGGGGGAGGGCGACTATGCAGAGGACGAGATGGAGGAGGAACAACAGATCGAAGGGGGAGGAGGAACAGAAGGTGTGTGGGTGGGGGCAGAAAAGAGACTGGGCGACACGACGCCATCCTCGATGACCACTTGGGATGCCTGGTCAGCTCCAGGACAGAGGCCAACGGCTCTGTGCAGGACCTCGTCGAACGGCCTCCCGAGGGCCTGGGAGGGGGAGGAGGAGGAGGAGGAGGAGGAGGAGGAGGAGGAGGAGGAGGAGGAGGAGGAGGAGGCTCTCGTCGATGGCCCTCGCCGAAGGAAGAGTGCACACGCCCGAGCGCTGCCAAAAAAGGATCTGCGGCCGGGAACCGTCGGACGGCGCGCTGCCGCGGCGGCCCCTCGGCGGCAGGCCGCGCCCCGCGCGTGGGCCGCGTGCCGCCGCCCCGCGCCGCGTGGGCCGCGGGAGGCCCCGGGCAGGCTCGGGGCGCTGGCGCCTCGCGCCTCCTCCTCCTCCTCCTCCTCCTCCTCCTCTTCCTCCCCCTATTCCTCCTCCTCCTCCTCCTCCTCCTCCTCCTCCTCCTCCTCCTCCTCCTCCAGCGCGGGCCGCACCGGGAGGCGCGGAGGGGCCGGAGCAGGCGGAGCGAAGCAAGCAGGCAAGCAAAGGTCCGATCGGACGCCTCAAAGCGTCACGCCCCACTCGTGAGGGCGGCGAGACTGTAAAAAGCGGGCCTGCCGTGGGGAGCAACGCTGGCGGCGGAGGGGAAGCATCGGGTGCGGCACTGGCAGGCGCGATTCCCAGGAAGCAGAGCCCGACCGTCAGGCGGCAAGCCTCCAAGCCTTCGGATGCTGCCGATGGTCGCGCCCCTGCTGCAGAGTCGGCCTTGCGATTGGGCAGGGCGCGCGAGAGGGCGCCAGACCCTTCCGAGGGCCGCATCGCCCTAGGAGTGTGTGTGTGTGTGTGTGTGTGTGTGATGTGTGTATGTGTGTATGTGTGTGTGTGTAAGTGTGTAAGTGTGTAAGTGTGTAAGTGTGTGTGTGTAAGTGTGTGTGTGTGTGTGTGTGTGTGTGTGTGTGTGTGTGTGTGTGTGTGTGTGTGTGTGTGTGTGGTGTGTGTGTGTGTGTGTGTGTGTGTGTGTGTGTGTGTGTGTGTGTGTGTGTGTGTGTGGTGTGTGTGTGTGTGTGTGTGTGTGTGTGTGTGTGTGTGTGTGTGTGTGTGTGTGTGTGTGTGTGTGTGTGTGTGTAAGTGTGTGTGTGTGTGTGTAAGTGTGTGTAAGTGTGTGTGTGTGTGACGGCACGCGTCGCGAGGCACAGGACACAAAGGTACCCTTGAGCTGGCAGGATCGACCTACTAATCCGGGCCGACTGTAAGGTTACCAACCTGCGGCAATCACACCCGTGTCCGCGGGCATGCTGTGTGACCCCTCTCGGGGGCCCTCGAGGGATGCCCTCGGGAGCCCAACGGGGTTGATGTGACCCCGTGTTGGCCCTGTGATCCAGAAGGGGCTGTGTGACCTCGTGTTGGCCATGACCGACGCTTCAGTACAGAACACTTGTGACGCGAACAGAGTGGACGGGACCAGATCGATGCTGGCGCCTGGGTGCGACGCGCCTGCGCGCTGGTGGCGGCTGATGTGCGCGGGGGTCACGGCCGGGCTGCCGCGGGGGCGAACTCCCATGAGGCCGTCGAAGCTGTCGATCGTCCGTCGTATTCAAGCGGCTCCGGTGCCCGCAAGAGGCCCCTGGAGGAGGAGGAGGAGGAGGAGGAGGAGGAGGAGGAGGAGAAGGAGGAGGGGGAGGAGGAGGAGGAGGGGGAGGAGGAGGAGGAGAAGGAGGAGGGGGAGGAGGAGGAGGAGGAGGAGGAGGATGGAGGACGAGGGCGACGAAGAGAAGACTCCGCCCTGCTCGGTGTCCTGGGCGCCGCAGGCCGGGGGGCCCCCAGCCGGTCGCGCGCGCGCGCCTC
This sequence comes from Prorocentrum cordatum, assembly GCA_963575745.1. Lineage (NCBI taxonomy): Eukaryota > Dinophyceae > Prorocentrales > Prorocentraceae > Prorocentrum > Prorocentrum cordatum. The sequence goes on from CAUYUJ010022720.1 coordinate 95,857, forward strand.
CCCAGAGCCTCGCTGTGGAGGCCCGCGAGGGCCTCGGCGAGGAGCTCGGGGACACTCGACAGCGGAGGCAGTGCTTGGCGGCGAGCAGAGGGGGGTAGTGGGAGGGGGGAAGGCTTCTTGGAAGGAGGCTGCTTCTTAGAAGGCGCCGGCCTTACATCTACAGAGAAGGCCCGCACCTTCTAGGAAGCAGGGGTGCTTCTAAGAAGCCTTCCCGCCTCCCCCTACCCCCCTCTGCGCGCCGCCAAAATGCAGGCGAGCCCAGAATCGAATCGATAAGGCGGGTCGGTGATCGATCCACACGAGCCGGATCGGCGGAAGTCGGCAGCCAGCCAAGAGGGAGTCGAATCAGCGGGAATCGGCAAGTCGGCTCGAGGATTCATCGGCCGCCCCGTTTCCCAGCTGGGTCGAAATTCCCAGCCCGACCGTGGGCAACGGCTTCCGTGCACCGTCTGCCAGTGCCGCCGCAGTATCCAGCAACGACTCGGCCACCAAGATTGAAGGGGCCCTGGGACACACAAATAGATACACACAAGTAAAAGGATTCCCCCCTATGGTTCCATATTTGGGGGGTTTTCGTCTTCCCTCCCACTTCCCATATTTTCCCATGCCTTCAAGGGAATCGACGATTAATTGTGCCTGTGTGTTTTTTCTTCCCGCCTTGCACATCCCGTTCGGCACCGCCTGATCCCCGGGCTCCGCCCGCTCCTGGCCGCGTGAGGCCCCGCTCGCCCTCGCCCCCCGCTCTGTCAATCCAAGCCGCGCGCGTCCCGCGGAGCTTTTAGCGGAAGAGGCTCGCTCTCGCCCTGCAGATCAGAACAAAACGTGATTTTTCCCCTCCTGAAAGATCGAGAACCAGAATGTGACCCATGTTTTCAAGGGGATCGACGATTAATTGTGTCTGTGTGTTCTTTTCCCCTCCTGACAGATCGAGAACCAGAATGATGCTGCGATCACCGAGGGCAGCCAGGTCTTCGCCTACGGCCGTGGGCACCGCACCCTCGTCCTCGCAGCCGCGGCCAGCCGCGTCTGTGCCGCGCCTTCGATGACGCAGCCAACGGAGTGGCGCTGTTGGTCGACTACGCGTTTGGGCACCACTGCTGCGACGGTAGTCTGGTGCACTCCTATCGTGTGCGTCAGGTGAGCGCTGAAGGTGCAGCGCCACCGGTGGGTACTACGCACGGTGCGTCTTTGGAGATGGTTTTCCTGCTCATCAGCTGCCGTCGTCGCTTCGCCAGGCGAATCCTGATAGGTGACATGCACGTTGACTTCCCAACTTTCGCTGATGGGCATTTTCTCACTCACGACGAACTCATTATTCCTGGTCGTCGGCCGAGCTCAGGTTGAGCAGGCTTTGCATTGCAGCTAGCTGCTGCTTCTCGGGAGAGCGCTGGCTTGCGGCATCTCTCGCTGCGTACCTCTGCTTGCGGTGACCTCTCGGGGCCCCCTGCCCTGGGAGGGTGCGCCTCCAGCCTGCCCCCTCGGCGACCTCCTCCTCTCCCTCGCGGCCGATCTCCAGGCGGGCATCCGGGGCGGCTGCGGGGTTGCCCTGAGATCCGCCGACCGGCTGACGTCTGGTAATCTTCGTTCCGTCGTCGGCCGCGCGGCCGGGAGGACTACGTTTCTCCTTCTCCTCCCCTCCTCCCCCTCCTCCTCCTCCTCCTCCTCCTCCTCCTCCTCCTCCTCCTCTCTTCCCCCTCCTCCTCTCCTCCTCCTCCTCCTCCTCCTCCTCCTCCTCCTCCTCCTCCTCTCCTCCTCCTCCTCCTCCTCCTCCTCCTCCTCCTCCTCCTCCTCCTCCTCCTCCTCCTCCTCCTCCTCCTCCTCCTCCTCCTCCTCCTCCCTCCCCTCCTCCTCCCTCCTCCTCCTCCTCCTCCTCCTCCTCCCTCCTCCTCCTCCTCCTCCTCCAACTCCTTATCCTCCTCCTCCTCCTCCTCCTCCTCCTCCTCCTCCTCCTCCTCCTTATCCCCCTCCTCCTCCTTATCCTCCTCCTCCTCCTCCCTCGCCCGTCGGCACTACCGAAGCTCAGAGTGCCATGTGCAAGCCGCTGCCTCTCGGCGCTGCTGGCTCGCCGCCCACACCCCCAGGAAGGGGGGGCCGCGGGCGGCCTCTCTCCTGCAAGAGTTGATGGGCCTGTCTTCCACCGCCACCACCACCACCACCACCACCACCACCACCACCACCACCACCACCACCACCAGAAGTTGGAGGGGGGAAGGAGGAGGACGAGGAGGGAGGAGGACGAGGAGTGAGGACGAGGAGTGAGGAGGAGGAGGAGGAGGAGGAGGAGGAGGAGGAGGAGGAGGAGGAGAAGCAGGAGGAGGAGGAGCAGGAGGAAGAGGACCCCGTCCCCCTCCAACTTATGGTGGTGGTGGTGGAAAACAGGCCCATCAAGAGTGGCGCCTCCGCAGGAGGCGGGAGGACGCGCGGCAGCGGGATCAGGGGGGGGGGTCCGCAGGGCAAACGCCGTCGCGACACAGCTCTGGACCCCCCTCCCTGGCGCGCGGAGCGCACCAGGGGCGGCGCCGGAGGCGCCGGCAGCGGGCCCCAGCGCGGATCCGAGAAATCCGCGCAGACCTCAGAGTCTTTATGTTTATGCCATTTTGTCGCTCCCCTAGTACCATCCCCATGTCGTAGCCTCTGAAGGCCACCCTTCTCGAAACAGGTGACCATATCGTGCGCCGCACGTGCTACATCGTGGTCTGGGGTAGACAGCAACCCAGGGCTGACGTTTACCCCCAGGCCCCTCACGAGCCGTGCGCCCCGAAGGCGCACTGGGCGCAATGCTGCGACAGGAAGGCCAGCAAGGGCCTCCACCGAGACGTCGGAATCCAGATCGGCATCCCGCGCCAGATCGAATCGGACCCCGAGGCCATCGGCATCGAAGCGTGTCGGAGCGGAGGGGTCGAAGTGAGGAGGAGGAGGAGGAGGAAGAAGAAGAGGAGGAGGAGGAGGAAGAGAAGGAAGAGGAGGAGGAGGGGGGGGAGGAGGAGGAGGAGGAGGAGGAGGAGAGGAGGAGGAGGAGGAGGAGGAGGGAGGAGCGGAGGAGGAGGAGGAGCCCTGCGGTGGGCGCCGTGCTCGCGGACCCCTTGGGGGCCGCGGCGCGGGGCGGGGCGCCGCGCAGCGGCTCGGTGCCCTCGGGAGTGTGGCGGGGCACCGAGGGCTCGGGAGAGCCGGGGCGCCCACCCTCACGGGGAGCTCGCGGTCGCGGGCCGAGTCGACAGGTCGACAGGTCGGATCGGCGATCGAAAGACGTCGGATCGCTGGACAGCGGCGGCCAGGTCGGGAGAAGTCGAATCGGCGGACATCGGCGGGCTGGTAAGGCCTCCGCTGGGACACCGAAGTCGAATCGAAGCAGAAGCGATCGAAATCGAATCGAATCGAGTCGGAGGAGTCGAAATGAGCCCTGGCGGGCGTCAGGGAGCTTACAGGATGCTAAGGCGCCGCATGGGAGGTACAAGGCGCGACGACTTCGGCGTGGGGGCAGCAACCGCGTGGGGGGGCATCAAGAAGCTCTCCGACATCGTGCAGAAGGTCGCGAAGATTGAGCAGATCATCGGTGAGGTGAGGAGACTCGATGTGGAATGCCAGCCCGTACTTCGAGGGACAGGCGAAAGACGACATCGGCAAGGTGGTGGTCAAGCACTCCGAGCTCGACGATGACACTGCGGAGGTGAATCTCGCTGGCGCCGGTCAGCGGGGGATGGACCCCGTCGCCTGCCGCGCGTGAGCGAGCCCTGGTGATGGCTGCGGAGAACGGCAGGAGCCCGCAGCACCACCTGGAGGCAGCGGAGAAGCGGCGGTCCGAGGCCACGGAGGTGGTCGACGCCACGGGGCCCGAGGCTCGCGTGAAGGTCCCGAGCAGTAAGAGGAACAACAAGCAGCGTGAACAAAAGCTGTCCGAGGTCCGCGCGGATTTCTTGGATCAGCGCTGGGCCCCCCTCCCTTGCGGCGCCTCCAGCGCCGCCGCCAGCGCGCTCCGAGCGCCAGAGAGGGGGGGGGGGCAGCGCCGATCCAAGAACTCCGCGCAGAGATCCAAGAAGCTCTGCTCATGCCGGCTGTTTCTCCGGGCATGGGATGGCCGCCAGGGTACTCCAGATTTTGTAACAAAGGGAGGGGGGTCTCATTTCGGGGGGGGGTTCTCGTCCAGGCCATCTTGGAGGGCCTGGGGGGTCTGGGGACGATGTCTTGGAGGGTTCTCCCAGGGGGGAGGTCTGACATGGCTTGTCCTGGAGGCTCCAGACCCCCTCCCCTTTATCACGAAATCTGGAGCAAGTCTGCGCAGCGGTGCTCTTCGACAGGCGCACGCGTGGTCGGGGTGCCCCCCCCGGTGCGGGGGCAGCCCTCGCCCCTCCGAGGCGCGCCAGGGCCCTCCGCTGTGCGGGTGTGCTCCCCGCCCCGCTCTCTCCCGCGGGGCTGCCGCGCGCTGCGGCCCGTGAGTCGAGTCGGAGGCCAGCGACGGCGGTGTTGGTTCCAGACGTTCGCCGTGGGCTGCTGCCCCCTCCGAGCCAAGTGGCTGGCATAGCTCAAAATCCTCCTCCTCCTCTTCCTCCTCCTCCTCCTCCTCCTCCTCCTCCTCCTCCTCCCCCGCCACGTTCTCCCTCCCCCTCCTCCTCCTCCTCCTCCTGCCGCTCCATCTGCTGTTCCTCCTGCTGCTCCTCCTCCTCCTCCTGTTCCTCCTGCTGCTCCTCCAGTTCCTCCTTCTCCTCCTCCTCCTCCTCCTCCGCCTCGTCCCCCTCTCTTGCAATTCAAGACTGGCACTCCGCCCAGAACGCAAAGCTCGACCGCGCCCGCTCCTGTCTGGCACACATTCCGCCTCTTCGACCCTTGGCTGGCTGGATCAGCTGGCTCTCAACTTCAAGAGGAAATCGCATCTTGTGATCTTCGTGCGGAGGGCTAGCCTTTTGCCGGGGGTCTCGGCCTGCTGAGACTTCGCAAGACACCGAAACCAGTGTGTTTGGGCATCCATTATGTTTCGCATTTTGACAGCAACCAGCACGCACCCGGCGACACTCACGCACTTGATGGCACGAAGGTGGCATGCACCGAGACATGCCCAAGCACTTGGAAACCCACATGCGCAGCCAAGCCATCAGAAATCACATCCCTTCACGCTGCTCCATGGGCGACCCCGCCGGTACTTCACGCTCAGAGCCCGAGTGGAATCGAATACGCTGCTGCTGCCACCATGTTTCATGGGGCCACTGCGGCCGAGTCCATTGCCAAGAGTTGAGCTGGCGGTAGGCAAGATTGGGCTGGCGACTGCGAGCCTATGGCACAAACGCCAAGTGCACACACGTGCGCAAACTTTCCTGGCGAAGGGCCCAACCCTATGCAGCTGCGTGCGGCGCTGGGGGCAGCCCTCTCCTCATACACTGTGCGCCCCGGGATGGACCGAGGGTCCTTCGGGCGCGTCCCCTGGGCCGTGAGGGGCGTGCCGAAATGGTCGCGGCGCCTCAATGTGAGCTGGACCTCGGAGTCTGCGGGCTGAGCACAAGATGGGACACGATCCGCATGAGGGGTGTAACGGCACGGGCGAGGCGCGCTACCATGCGAACTGTAGGGCCGAAGCTGCCTGCGGAGCACGACCCGCGTGAGAGGGAGCCGACATGGGCGCGTCACCGCCATGCGAACTGGCCCACTGGGGCCGTAGGCGGAGGCCCCTGACATAGGGCAAGACACGCGAGGAGTGTGTCGAAATTGACGTGGAGCGGCATGCGGCACACCCCCCGCCGGGGCCGTAGGTGGGCGCGGGGGGGGGGCATGCGGCCCAAACCCCACCCTGGGGCCACGGTGTGGGTGGGGCTCACTGCGGGGGCACGCCGCGCGAGAGGCGTGCGGCAACGGGCACGGGCGGGACGCGCCCGCGACCACTGGGGCCGCAGGCGGAGCTCCCTGTGGGGGGCACGAAGGGTGCAGCACGTGCCGAAGTGGGCGTGCGGCGGCATGCGCCCGCGCCGAGCGGGGCCGCAGGCGCAGCTCGCTGCTGGTGGTGCCAAGCGTGTGGAAGGCGTGCAAGACATATGGGCGTGGGGCGGCACGAGGGCCCCCCGGCGCGGGGGGCCGCAGATGGAGCTCCCCGCCAGGGCGCGGAACAAGTGAGGGGCTGAGCTGCCCCGATGCGCAACACGCGGCACGTGGCGTACTGATGCGGAGCTCAGCACGTGGACCGAAAACGCAGGTCCGACGCGATGCGTTCGCCAAAACGTGGGCCAATACGTGGAGCCAACACGCAACGTATTGACACGGACGTCTTGAACACGGGACGTGTTGCGTTTCAAGACGGGCGTATCGAGGCAACCAAGGTGATGGGGTGTACCAACACAGGCATGGGTCGGCATGCGGCCCAACCCCCGCCCTGGGGCCATCGACGGAGCTCCAGGACGGGGTGGGCACGGACCGCGCGAGGGGGGGGTGCCGGAGAGAGGGCGTGGAGCGGCGTGCGGCCCAAGCCCCTCTGGGGCAGCGGAGGAGGCCTCCGTCGGGGTCTCGGGGCGGCCCGGCGCGCGCCAGGATGGACGGCATGCGGGCGGAGAGCACGAGGCCGGGAGACGAGAGGGGGGGATGCGAGGAGGGAGGGGGGAGGCGGGAGAAGGGAGCGGGGCGCGGCGCCGCGGACCCAAAGCGAGCGCCCAGCAGCACGGGAGTGCCAACAGCGCAGGGGTGCTGGTAGAGATGGAGCGGGCAACTGTGGCTCGCGTGGCGCGGCGGCCCGAACGAGCCCAGGCACGACCATCGTCTCCAGTCACATACTGAGCTAAACATGGCCGCATAGGAGGAGGGCGAGGGGCCACGTCTGTTGTGGGAGAGTTGCCAGACGGTAGACGGAGGAGAGATTGCTGACGAGGGAGGGGCACGGCAACGACGATGAGGACGAGGACGAGAACCAGGAGGAACGGCAGCGTCGACAACGAACGATAGCATCAACAATACCAGCCTGAACTCTGGACATGCCCAAAGCTTGCAGCTTGTCCTCGAATTTTCTGGCGGCCGCGAAGATGGCCCTCCCGGCTACGGAGTCCTGTCGGGATGAAGGGTTGCTTGTTTGCTGATGGCGCTCACGTCCTCTACAGTAGTCGACATACTTCGTAACGCGCGCCCCCACGTGCACATTCTCTTACTCCTCCTCGTAATCATCCTTTCCATTCCCATCCTGTTCCTCCATAGTTCATCCTCGAGCTCCTCATCCTCATCATAGATTCCCTCCAACTCCGTCTCCTCCTCCTCCTCTTCCTCCTCCTCCTCCTCCTCCTCATCCTGTGCTTGTTTCATTATCTGTTTTCCACCTCAGTTGTTTCCTGTTGGTGCTCTTCCTCGGGCGCTGCTCAATAGGGGGTGATACTCCAGGGGGGAGACACGTGCACCTTTCGTGCCCCTTTCGGGCCCCTCTAGGGCGCGACCCATTCACCTTTCTTCACCCCCCATTATGGCCCCCCATTACGCAACGCCTGACTTGTTCCTCACCCTCTTCGTCTAGATATCCTCCTCGTCCATTTCTTTACCCCCATCCTCCTCCTCCTCCTCGTCATCATCATCATCATCATCATCATCATCATCATCATCATCATCATCAACATCATCAGCATCAGCATCATCATCATCATCATCATCATCATCATCATCATCATCATCATCATCATTATCATCATCATTATCATCATCATCAGTATCATCATCATCATCAGAATCATCAGCATCAGCAGCATCATCATTATCATCATCATCATCAGCAGCAGCAGCATCATCATCATCATAATCATCAGCATCAGCATCATCATCTTCATCATCAGCAGCATCATCATACTCATCAGCATCGGCATCAACATCATGTCACTTGTTGATGCTCAGCATCACCATCATCATCAGCAGCATCATCATCATCATGATCGGTATCATCATCAACAGCAGCATCATCAGCATCAGCATCAGCATCAGCACCCGCATCATCATCGCCATCAGCACCAGCATCATCATCATCATCCTCATCATCATCCACATCGTCATCATCACCATCATCATTATGTTCATCATCATCATCATCGTCGACATCATCCTCAGCATCATCATCAACATCATCACCGTCATCATCATCAGCATCACCAGCCTCATCATCAGCATCATCATGATACGTCTCATCATCAACAGCATCATCAGCATGAACATCAACACCCGCATCAGCATGACCATCATCCTCATTAGTATTAGCTTCATCCTCCTAATCATTTACATCATCATCATCATCAACATCAGTATCATCATCAACAGCAGCAGCAACATCATCGCCACCATCATCATCAACATCGCCATCCTCATCATCAACGAAATCAGCATCAACAGCAACATCAACACTAGCATTACCATCAGCATCAATCGTCGTCATCCTCCTCCTCCTGCACCTCTTCTTTTTGACAGTCCTATCTGAACCCCCCCCCTCCCCGAAACCAAGGCTGATCCAAATCGAGGCCTGCACCAAACCATAGATATTGTTTCACCGACCACTCGTGACTTCTTCGGCGTACCAAATAATGCCCCTCCTGGGACCCCACCCTTGGGAGCCCGACCCAGCAGGTTTGGGATGGGGGGGCCAAACAGCGTGGTACTTCTTGCGGCGCTCATTAAGTGAGGTCAGTCTCGCGCACTAGGGAATCTGCCTTCAAGCTGCTGCCAGTGCGGATCCTCAACGTGGCTTCCAATGGCTCCAGGCAGCCTCCCAGATAACGCAGAGGGCCCGGGTGTGGTCAGGGGCGACGCGGCGCCGGGGCCCTCCAGGTCCGAGGAGGAGGAGAGGAGGAGGAGGAGGAGGACAGGAGGAGGAGGAGGAGGAGGAGGAGGAGGTGGGAGGAGGAGGAGGAGGAGGAGGAGGAGTAGGAGGAGGAGGAGGAGGTGGTCACTGCCCTCACGCATGTGCGAAAAAAAGGCCTCAAGACGATCCCCAGCCGAGCCGAGGTGGCCACGAGGACTGCCACGCACGCCTCCACGAAACCCGTTACTCCGACGGTCGGGCCCCACATGAGAAACATCTCGGCTGATCAGGAAATAACCCTCATCGTCGCTCTCGTGATTGGTGAGGCGCCCTTACTGTCTCCCTCTGCGTCATTATCCTTCTCGCCCTTGCGCAGGCCCAAAGACTACGACGGTTAAAGGATTCGGATGGCCCGCTCGAACTAATAGCATCTTCTGCGGGTCCCATGGGGACGAGGCTACCGCCTGATACTTCCTCGCATTTCACTCACGGACGAGGCTCCCGCACGAGACGCCCTCCAGATTGAGGGCTCAGGGGCCCGAAAATGACGATAGTTACAGGATTCGGATGGCCCGCTCGGATTGATAATGTGATCTGCGGGTCCCATGCGCGGGCCCCATGGGGAGGGGGCTCCCGCATGAGACTTCCTCGCATCTCACTCACGGACGAGGCTCGTGGAGACTACCTCCAGATATATGGCTCAGATGCCTGAAAGTGACGACAGTTGCTGGATCCGGATGACCAGCTCGGATTACTGACATGATCTGCAGGCCCCGCTCCCGCCTGAGACATCCTCGCGTTTCACTCACGGACGAGGCTCCCGCACGCGACAACCTCCAGATTTAAGGTGCAGGGGCCCGAAAATGACGACAGTTACAGGATCCGGATGACCCTCGGATCATTAATTCGCCGGCCCAACGGGCCAAGGGCGTGCTAAGATCTCCGGTAACTGGTTAACAATATTCTAGTTCGCGCGCGCGGGGCCGCCCCTGGGGGTCCCCAGACGAAAAGTACCCCGGGAGACCCCCCCGGACACCCCCAGGACACTCGGATCAGAGATGCCAAACTGGGCAATTTTTCGACACCTCTCACGAGGATCGTGGCCTTCGAGGGGAGGGGCGCAATCGACTATCCCCCCTCCTGACCCGAGAGGTCCCCAAGAGCCCCCCAAGAGGCTGCAGGGGCCCCAAAGACGCCGCCAAGGAGCCCCAAGAGACTCCCAAGAGGTCCCCGAGAGGCCCCCAAGAGGCCCTAAAGAGGGCTCCAGGGCCGGCGGAATGAGCGAAGCGATTAAATAACATGATATGCGGGCCACATGGGGAAGGACTCCCGCAGGAGACACCTTCGCATTTCACGCACAGACGTGGCTCCCGTTCGAGACTTCCGTTAGGTGAACATACGTGTGCCGTGCGATGATGATGAGTATGAAGATGATGATGTGAAAGTGATGATGGCGATGGCGATATGGTGGTCATGAGCGAGCTGCTAGTCATTATGATGGTGATGCTGATGATGACTTGCGTGCGTGAGAGATTGATCGCATTTGGTGAGTGTGTGGCCGGTGATAACGGCGTGAGTGATTGAGTGACTGATGACGATGTTTTGAGCGATGATGGGGAAGCTGCTGCTGTTTTGATGATGCTGATGATGATGATGCTGATGATGCTGATGCTGATGCTGATGCTGATGCTGATGCTGATGCTGATGATGATGATGATGATGATGATGATGATGATGATGATGATGATGATGATGATGATGATGATGGCATGTGAGTGATTGATTGGGTGATTGTGCGAAGGGAGAAGAGGAGAGGGGGAGGAGGAGAAATATTGCGCGGGGTGTCCAGAGAAAGCAAAAAAACACTTACGACGTGGGGAAAAGCATACATCTTCCCTGGGAAGGTTGTACGTATGGTTGTCGCACCCGCCTTGTCTGTTGTGAAACGGTCCACCAAAGGCATCCCAAGACGGGCCAACTGGGCCCCAGAAAGGGGGCCCAAGATGGCCCAGGAAGGGGCTCCATGCGCTCCAAGAGCGGTCACAATGGGGTTCAACGAGGCCCAAGAGGGCCGACAGATCACATAACATCAGCCCCTGACGAATCCAGAGAGGCCAAAGGTGCTCCAAGAGCGACCCTGATGAGCTCAAGATTGCTTCGCAGAGCCCAAGTGGTCATCAAGACGGCTCCAACGCGACCCCCAAAGAGTGGCCGCTGGAGTTGGCCTTGATTGTGAGTCTCTGTGTATGTTTGTGTGTATGTGTTGTGTGTGGTGTGTGTGTGTGGGAGTGTAAGTGTGTAAGTGTGTAAGTGTGTAAGTGTGGAAGTGTGTGTGGGTGGTCGTACACTTTCATGGATGCGTATCTTCAATGGGGATAGAAGGTGAGAATGGTTGATGCTGTTGAACATCCACGTTGAAAGAGTATCTGAATTATGCTGGCCCCCTTGGCACGAATATTTTCTCCACCGAAGTATGTGAACCGAGCACCCATTTCCCCTCATTGTCAAAGATGGGCTTGAGGCTCCGACTGTGCTGCTGGGCCCCTGGCTACAACGACGGCTCTCAGGTGGGGGCCCTTGACAGGTCCGACCCTCCGACCTACCACCAGCAACATCATTCCTGAATGCTTCAAGGAAGCTGCACATCCGACCACGAACACCTTCAGTGACTCAAGGGTTACACACCTCCCCTGGGACCCCCTAAATTCATCAGCCCTCGGGCCCTGAAAGGAACTCATACTATTCATCTGACGTGTCACAGATTGCACATACTCATCTCAGACCTCGTCCTCTCCACCTGCTTCCCGTCTCTCCTGCCACCTCCCTCATCCTGTCCCCCCTCCTTGCCTCTTCCCTTCTCCCTCTGACCTCTCCTCACTCCCTCTACCTCCCTCTGCCATTCCTCCCTCGCTCTTCCTCGTACTCACTCGCTTATGGCCAGATATAGCTGCTGCGCTCCGGGGCCTGTGTTTCAAAACACCCTGCTGCTAACTTGAGTACGGCACCCCTCTGTGCCATCGTGGCGCACGCCGTGCCCCACCCAGGCGGCCGAGGAGGGTTCTGGCCCGACCCGGGCCGACCCGCCCGACTTAGGACTCGCGCGACATGAAGGGCCTCTGTGGGCGTGGCGGCCACTCACCGCAACGCGCAGGAGGGGAGGAGCAAGAGGATGAGGATGAGGATGAGGATGAGGAGGAGGAGGAGGAGGAGAAGGAGGAGGAGGAGGAGGAGGGGAGGAGGCAGGAGGACGAGGAGGCTCCCCGAATGTGTGTGCCCCAGACGAGCGCAGCACTTTTGGGCACCACGTGCAAACTTGCGTCGATATCAGAAACGATCCTCTTGTATACAATTTCTCAATATGAATACTACTCTCCTCCTTCCCCTGATGACGGGTTGGGAGTGTTCGCCCTCCCCCGCGTACTGTTTTTTACACACAGGATTCCCCGGAGTTGGGTTTTCGCTTGCATTTGTTTCCAAAATGCTGCTCTCGCTGAGGCGCCGGCCTCATTTTCGGGCCCCGCTCGTTCCGAATCGTGCTCCCGCTGCAACGCTGGCCTCATTTCCGTGCTTCCGCTCGTTCCGAATCGTGCTCCCGATGCAGCGCTGGCCTCATTTCCGCGCTTCCGCTCGTTCCGAATCGTGCTCCCGCTGCAGCGCTGGCGTCATTTCCCGTGCCATGCCACGGCATGCAATGCAATGCTAGGTTGCGTTCCGCTGCGCGACGCCATGCCTTCAGCTGAAGCTGTGATATGCAGTGCTTAAGTGCCACGTCGTGCTATGCCATGCTACGCTTTGATCTGCAACGCCATGCTATGCAATGTTATGTTCGGGGCCGCTGTGCGATGCCATGCTTTGCGTTGCAAAGCTTTGTGATGCAATTCTTCACTACGCCACGCCACGCCATGCTGTGACATACTACGCTTTGCGGTGCTCTTCTACGCCATGACATGCCGTGCTCTACAATGCATCGCGTACCCTTTCGGGATCATTTCCCTGCTCGACATCCGACTGTGCGAGTAGAGAGGGGATCTACGCCATGGTAAGGGATGGGAGGGAGGGGTAAAATGTCAGATATGACGCGAGCGCACCTAGCTTGAAAACACACCCACTCCTCCTCCCCCTCCTCCTCCTCCTCCTCCTCCTCCTCCTCCTCCACCTCCTCCCTCCGTCTCCACTCCTCCTTCCCCGCTTCTCTCCCTTCATTCCGCCATCCACCTTCATCCGTCCGCCCCGCTCCAGCCTCCGTTTCCATCCCCCTTCCCTCCTCCGCCTCCACACGTGGGTGGGCACCCTCCTCCTCCTCTTCCCTTCCCATGGCACCCCTCTCCCCTCTTCCCTCCTCCTCTTCCCTTCCCATGGCACCCCATGCACCTCGTGGGTGGGAGTTCGCTCGCCGCCACCCCGCCGCACCGCTCGCCCCCTGGAATGCCTGCAGCACTGCTGCACCTTGTGCCTGCCTCTGTCGTCCCGCGCCCCGGCCTCCTGCCTGCGCCTCCCGCGGCGGGATGTCGGCACGCGGCGCGGATCCTCAGCCATCTCCGCGTCGGCACGCTCGAGCTCGTCTAAAACCTCCAGCAGCTCCCGAACGACCTGCGTCTTGGCTTCTACCTGCCAGCAGTGAAGGTGGGAAAATAGCGGGCGGGAGGTCTGAGGATGTTGGGAAGGGGAGAGGCGAGAAAGATGGGAGTGAGGGAGAACTGAAGGATCGCTGATTACCCAGAAACGCCAGCAACAAAGATGGCAGCGCATAGAGTTAGACAAAACGTTGACACTCACTGAAAGGGCAAGATGCTCACGCACAAGATGAAAGAAGGCATGCGTGGTGGCAGCGCTTCGGGAGCCCACGCAATCAAATCAAGCACCATGTACACATTAGAGGCCGCGTCAAGCCAACGTTTGCAGCAGATGAGGGAAAACGCACGTTCAACTTGAGTAAAGCTGTCTGGGCGCGTAACTAGCGGTCGGCAGAGGCATAGTAACTCCACAGCTTCCAGACCGGCGTGGGAATCAGACCACCGCACAATAACTAAACCACTTAGTCTCATCAGACGGCGTCGCCGCTTCCCCTCGAGCGTTCCAGCCAAAGAGGGATCGAGCAACGTCGCAATCGAGTCTAAAGAGAGCCCGGGGTGGGGTGGGGGGGATGGGGGGGTGGGGGGGGTGGGGCGGGGGAGGAAGGGGGGCGGGGAGGGGTGCCCGAGGAGTCGTGACGCCCCCCACCGGGGGGCACTCCTCGCCGGGAGAAGCTTTCGGCTCCAGAGATTCAGCGTCATCCTCGTCATCGTCATCGTCATCGCCGTGGCCGTCGTCGTCTTCTTTCCTTTCAGGGTCGGCAGCACCGGCCGTAAGGCCTTCGCAATCAGACCACCGCACAAAAACTGTACCACTTAGTCTCGTCAGACAGCGCTGCGAAAGTACAAGAAGCGGGCGCGTCGACTGAGAAGCTCCCACAGCTATGGGCGACGCTCCTTCCCATCGCTGGCGCCCCGACCAGCGAGACGCCCGCGACAGGGACAGGTTTTCTAGTATTGTTCTGTCTTCGCTTGCAGAAAACCTGGCAGCCACTTTCTAGTACCACGGGGATTCGAAGGTTGGGATCCCTTGGTGGTGAAGACAGTCCAAGGCGGTGTGCCACTGTCCAGTTGTGCAGGTGCAACGGAATGTTCCACCTTCCCACTAGTGTTTCCCATCCGCCGTCGTATGCATCTGCATCAGCATCCAGACGCCATGATGATTCCGATGAAGAAGATGGTGATATTGGTACAATGATGTTGATTATGTTATTGGTGGCTACGACGATGATAATGACGATACTGATGATGATGATGGTTATGATGATGATCGAGGCGATGACACATTTGCTGATAATGATAATGATGATGCCTGACGGCAGACTGTGGACCATGTTGATGCTGCTGATGATGATGCGGATGCTGTTGCTGGTGATGATGATCAGGTCTTCCTCGTCCAAGTCCGACTCGCTTCGCGCCGCATGTGTCAGCCATGCGAACCGCGCCGCCTTCACAATCCGAGGGACATGAAGCTCTACCATGCCCGAGGTCAGGGTCCCTGGCCTTCTGGTCACCTGGTCTGTCAAACTTCGACCGCGACGATCCCCTCTGGCTGAGGAGCAGAGTGGCACAACCGTGAATGTGCAACTTCACACGCACACACACACACACACTTACACACACCCATGCGCAGACACATGACGACACATATTCTGATTCACAGGCGCATGTGAAAGTCCGCCGAGCAAGGTGGGGGCTGTCGTTTTGGGGCCCCTTGGAGTCCTCAAGACAGACCCGAGAAAGCCCCAGAGGGCCAATTCTCAGTTTGGCCCCTGTGGTTTCCACAACGGCTGGGGGAACACGCAGACAACTAGCCGGGCGCACTGTCCCTGGACATTTCTCGGCACAAGCGTTTCCGAAAGACAAGACTGCGGTGACTGGTCGCATGCGTCTTCGATAAGCACACCCGTGCACGTCCTTGCATGCATGCACTCATACGTAAACCTGCACGCACGCATAGATGCGTATACACACGAGCGTGCAGGACCTTGTAAAACTTCTGTTTTAATAAACGTCTGCACACAAAACGCATCGCTGTCCGCGCGACTGTCTTAACTTCCCGGTGCTTACCACTCCTCTGCTGACACTCCCCGCTGCTGTCCGATTCTACTCCTCCACCCCCCGTCCACCCACTACTACCTCCTCCTGCCTGCTCCATCCTTTCTCCGGATAAATAGCTCCTCCCTGGTCCCTGTCGCACCCCCAGGCGTGTCGGTAGGGCGGGCTGGGTGTTTCGCCTGAGAATTCTTCGTCATTTCTGGTCCTGACGCTTTGAACTTGCAACAGCTTCACGGATGGAGGGCGGGCCCTCTTCAACATGTGGTTCTCCGCTGAGCGCCGCGCACAGCCTTCAAGTCGGCAACAGTTTCACGGATGGAGGGCGGGCGGCCTTCAAAAGCGCTGCGCGCATGCGTCCTAAAAGACTGCAGCATCTTCAAGGATGGAGGGCGGCTTCTTCTCAACAAGAAGAGGCTGTCGCCCCAACGCCGGGCACATTCGCCGCAAAAGTCTGCAACCACTTGAAGGGTTCGTATGGCTGAAGTCCCAGAAACGGTGCTGTGGCACGATGCAGGATTACCAGGAACTGAATCGTGAACAGTGCCTGCAGCTGGGATGTTGGACGGTAATCACGGTGAAACGGTTGTTCCAACCAACACGTGAATGCATTGGTAACATATCAGGGGGGTGCGCGGGCACCCTGTCGCTGTCGCGGTGGGATTGGACAGTCGCATGCGGTCGCGGTTTTCAAATCCCAGGAACTGCGTTCTGGGAAGGCTTGGCCCTGTTCGGATGCTGCGGTCACGTTGATCCGCGGCGTCGAAGTCCCAGAACCTGTGTTTTGGCGCGGTTGAAGAGTCTCGAGCGGTTGTCTCCTAATGAACCACTTCCCGCAATCACAACAAATTCGTTCAGGGACATGTGGGGGGGGAATGTGCTGTAAGGAGTGTTAATACTGGTCCTCCTCCTCATCCTCCTCTTCCTCCTTCGTCTCGACGGTGTTACAGTTGACGTCGACCCCTGGAGCGAAGTGGAGACTGGCGATTAATGCAGGTCAAACCTCTTATCCTGTGCGTCTATGCAGGACGCTCCGATGCATTGAGATGGGGGGACCCAGGGGTACCAATAGCGCTATTCCGCGGACCTCTCACAGGGTGCGTTCTGACCAATAGCGCTACTCCGGGGACCTCTCACGTCGGATCCACGCCAAATCCGCGTCGAGACAGCATCGAGCCCGAGTCGGGCACAAGAGAAAACACAATTGTTTGAACCAGGTGTGATCCTCCGAAGATGCGCCGTATCATCATCATCATCATCATCATCATCATCATCATCATCATCATCATCATCATCATCATCATCATCATGATCATGATCATCATCATCATCATCATCATCATCATCATCATCGCCATCGCCATCGTCATCGTCAGCATTATCATCATCATCAACATCAGCAGCATCATCATCGTCATCGTCATCGCCATCGTCATCGTTATCGTCATCGCCTTCATCATCATCATCATCAGCAGCATCATCATCAGCATCATCGTCAGCATCACCATCATCATGAGCAGCATCATAATCACACTCATCATCTATACCAGCACCATCACCATCATCACCATAATCAGCATAACCATCATCATCAGCAGCATCATAACCATAATCATCATTACCATCACCAATCATCATCATACTCAGCACCATCAGCATCACCAGCATCATTGTCATCACCATCTTCATCGGCATCATCATCATCGTCATCAGCAGCAGCATAAGCAGCATCGGCATCTGCATCATCATCAGCATCACCATCCTCACCCCCACCCCCACCTCTCCCCCCTCCTCCTCCCTCCTCCTCGCCATGCCCCCTCCTCCTCGGGCCCGTGCCCAGCGCCGCCCCTGCTGCCCCGCTCGCTGCCCGCATCGGCCGCCACCGGCCGCTCGCCGCCGAGGGCCCGCGGCGCGCCGCCTCGACGCGGTCGCTCTCCTCCTGCAGCCGCCGGTATCTGGGCGCGGCTCCGTCGTCGTCGTCGGCGGCGGCGTCGTCGTCGGCGGCGTCGTCGGCGGCGGCGTCGTCGGCGGCGTCGTCGTCGTCGGTTTCGGCGGCGGCGAGGGCGCCGCAGGCAGCACGAGCGGCGCACGGATGTCGAGGCCTGCCCGCTGTGGTTTGAGCAGATGGGGCCGCAGGATCGCGCCGCATCGCCGATGCGTCGGCGCTGCATCGGCGCCCTCGGCGTGGAGGACAACGGGCTCCACATGGAGCAGCATCGCCGATGCGTCGGCGATGCGGTGCGGCCCTCCGACCCCATCTGCGCTCGGACCCCATCTGGGAAGCCTAGAAGAGACGCATCCGCGCCCTCGCAGTCTTCGGTCGCACGGAGAAGCGTTCCGCGCTTTGGGCACCCGCGAGAGCACGGCCCGCAGATCCGCGGTGTCGCGGCCCAGGGGCCGGGCCCGCGAGGCCGCGGATACGGAGATGTTCTTCGCTCATGAGCTCAAGTCGGAACTCTCCCCCTACAGGGGGGTTTTCGACAAATGCCCCCAAAAAACCTTAAAAAATCAAAAAAATAGTCTGGGGACTACTTTTAAAAGATTTTTTTACCTTTTGGAGCATGTTTGGGGTATTCCTAATTTCTCGTCGAAGATCCCCCTGTAGGGGGACACGCCCGGTATAATCATAAGCTGCAGGCAGGGGGAGGGGGGGGGGGACCCGGCAGCAGCGGGCGGCGAGACGTGGCGGCGGGCCCCGAGGTCCGGGCGCCGCCGCTTTCCTCACGCGCGGGTCGTTCTCTCACCCGGCGTGTCGGACCCCGGGGCCATCACGGATGGTTCCGGCTCGAAAACTGCAGCGGGGAGGTGTCGTGATGGTTTGCGCTGTCGCAGTTTTGTTCGCGTCGTCAAGTCTCAAGGGGGCGAGACGGGGGGGCGGGGGGGGGGGGGGACGAGGGGCGGAGTGCGGCGGAGGGGGAGGGCATGGGGGCAGGGAGGCGTGAGGGGAAGAAGGCTGAGGGCGAGAGGGCGGACGGGGAGACAGAGGAGGTGGAAGAGGGGAGAAGGGCCAGGGAGGAAGGAAGGAGGGGAAGGAGGATGAGGATGAGAAGGCGGATGGGTTGAGAGGGGGGGTATTTCGGGTTTCCGAAGGCACGATCACGTGCGGCAGTAGACGGAGCCCATGCAGTCATCCAGGTTGGAAAAAACTGGAGCATCCAAGACGGACCTCAGTCACCCCCTCGGAGTAATAGCCAGCTCGCTCCTACACGGGCAGCTCCAGCGCCAGCACACTGACCTGAAGCACAGAGCATGGCTGTGCAGACTCACCCTGAACCAGGGACGCTGCCTCGAGTCGACGAGCAGTTAGAGGGAAGGAATGTAACAACAAGGGTAGGTTTCCCCCCGTATAGCTCCTCTCGAGTATGGACTCCTCCCTAGACGCTCCCGGGTAACAAAAGTCCGCCGAAGGTATGGACAGCAAAGCCTGCGAGCCTGCGATGCTGACAACAGTGCCACGCTGTGCCCAAGACTGCGTGGACATCGCTGGACTAAGCGGGGGGCACACGGATGGAATCACAGAAGACTCGAGCAAGCACCTACCGCATCCATGTCAGAATCGAACATTACAGTGTCCATAGGCTACGATTTTGTTTTGTCATCCACGGCCAAAGCCCATCCAGATGAGCTCTGGCCCTGGCGTGCGCGCACCCTGTCGGGCGGGCGGGCCGTCGCCCCCCCACCCTGACGCGCGCTGTGGCGTACGAGGGCGGGGGCGGGTTGGCCCCCCTCGGTGGGGGGGCCGACGAGAAGCACCGACCGCGATGCGGCCCGGTAATGCGCACACGCAGCCACCGTTGCCCGAGGCGGCCGCTGGGATTTCCTCGAAGACGGCGCCACGTCTGAAGAGGAGGGTCACGAAGACATTCATGACGACCCGCTCGACAGCACGGAACTAGAACCAGTCCTGAGCGTGCAGACTGGCCGAGACGTGAGGATGCGCGAGGGACGGTGGCACAGCTGGACCACTGTACGAGTGAAGTCATCCTTGCAAGTGCAGCTCGTAGAGAAACAAACGTACACCGTAACTCGAGCGCCGAACAAACCGTGGGCGGTGGCCACTTGTAGTGGCGGCATGCACATCCTCATCACAACATCGGCACGAACAGCGCCGCGTGCCGACGGACAGGGCGTTCGGTCGGAGGAAGAGAAGCAGGTGGCAACACGTGGCTGTGCTGCAGAACACGGGCACGGCCCACTGGTGCTGGGCAGAAGTGGGACCGTGACGTGCGCAACGACGAGCACTCAGAGCGAGGATGAGGGAGAGAGAGAGAGGGAGAGGAAAGAGAAAGAGAAGAGGAAGAGAGAGAGAAAGAGAGGGAGAGAGAGGGAGAGAGAGAAAGAGAGAGGAAGAGGAAGAGAGAGAGAGAGAGAGGAAAGAGAAAGGGAGGCAGAGAGGAGGGAGATGAAAAGAGGGAGGGGGGAGGATGGAGATGCGGGAGGGAGGCTCCTCCCTCTCCTCCTGCTCTTCCTCCCCCTGCTCCTGCCTCCTCTCCCTCCTGCTCATCGCAGACCCCCCCTCCCGCGAATTCCCGCACCCTCCCTCTCACTCCTCCTCCCCTCCCTTTCCTCCTCTGCACTCCTTCGGCTCCTCCTTCCCCTGCCCTCCTCCTCATTTTTCCTCACTCCCTTCACGCCGCTGCTCACCCATCCACCTTCACGTCTCTGCTCCTCGTCGACACGGTGGGACGGGACTTGTCAGGACGGGCCCATGAGATTGAAGAGGCACCAGGCGCCATAGAGAAGAGGGTGCCCCGTCAGGTGTCACGCTCCAACGCGGCATCTTTGAGGGAGAACGTGGCACTGGTGGGTCGCGGTACTGTTGCGACTCCTCGAGAGGGCCTCGTGGAGCGAGGAGGACATGATCCCTGATGCACAACTGTGCTCGGATTTAAGTGCCTCGCTCCCATTTGGCCTTGCATGGAGGGCAAATCTGAATAGAGACGCGTCTACCCTCCCACACTGCACGGCCGCTCTCATTACCCGAGGCCTCCCCGCAGTCTGGGCGCGCACAGATGCCCACTGGCGGCTCCACCTTGGGAGACCCGAGTGCCGCACGTGCTTCCTCGCGCTGAATGACGAACGAACAACACACACCCATACCCATAGGGAGGTCGTTGGGAGGAGGACTGGCTATGGGTGTGGGTGCGGGTTGTCGGACCCTGGGGAACGCTCCCATTCGAGCGGGGACCCCCATCCGACAACACGCACCCATAGCCCTCTCCGATCCCCCTATGGGTATGGGTGTGTGTTGTTGGTTCGTCAGCTGAGGGCCCCCCCCCGGCCCCCCCCCCTCTCAAACGGCCACTCTGGCCGAGCAGGCCCCCAGCAAGCTGGGCGCCCACGGGCCGGCAGCACGCTCCATACGGCGGCGGCCTCCTCCTCTCGGGAGCCCCGGCGGGACGCCCAGGGCGGCCCAGCTGCGTGCAGAACGCCCGGGCCGCAGGAGGGGACGGGGAGCGCAGCAGGGGGGAGGGGCAGGGGAGGAGGGGGAAGAGAGAGAGGGGCAGGGGTGTGCGGCACCATCTTCGAGCGGACACGAGGGAGTGGCCCTCGCTGGGCCTCCCAGGGACTGCAGCGAGTGCCACCTCAGGGATGGGGGGGAAGCCTGTGGGGGCAGCGCGTGAACCCTCTGAGACCGTGGAAGCGAAATGCCGTTCCATAATGCCCAGCAGAGAAAGAAATTCTCTTCGGAGTTCCTGTTATCTTTTAGGATGTCGAGGTCCAGGCTCAAGGTAGTTCCAGGATGGCTACGGCGAGTCCACATAATATCCAAAAGGATCCACACTGAGGGCCCCGACATAGTCCTACCAGGCCCAAGAGGGCCTCTGGAGGGGTCTTGAGAGCCCGGAAGAGCCCCACCACTCTACAAGAGGGCCTCAAGATGGGCCCCAACGGCCTCCAACACGACAAGGAGGCCCTCAACCCAAGACAGCCCTGGAGAGCCGCAGTACAGCCCAAGAGTGCCCCAAAAAGGACCAAGAGCAATACACTTGCAAGACTGCTGAAAAAAGGGGCCCAACCTCGCGCAAGAGGGAAGTCGCTGAGAAGGCAAAAGCGGCCACAAGACCAGCCCACTAGGCCCAAAGAGGCGCCAAGACGCCGATTAAGCGATCCACAAGAGGGTCCGCTGTTCGACCCCAAGGGGCAGCGGTTACTGGCCAAGGCGTCTCCGCTAACTCTGCCAGGCATACTAGCATACTCCTCATGTTGCACTACTGTTGCCCGCGGTGCTCAGGGATCTAATTCTAACTCTACCTTACCGTGGCTCAAGAGAGGGTTCCGACTCCTCCTGCTCCTCCCAAGCCAACAAGGACACCGATCCGCAACCGTGGATCCCGCCGCCAGACCCGAACACAAAGATGATGCATTCGCGCCTCAACAGCAGCTCCGCCATGAGATCAGAGTCGTCGCTAGCTTCCATGTCCTCGCGGTGACCAGGGGGCGAGGAAGGAGGGGAGGTGGACAACATTTTTTCCTAACCATCCTGTGGTGCTGCGTCCTCGTCTTGAAAAGACCCTCCTCCACTACGTGCATCTGCACTTCGTTTGCATCAGTCTGCAATTCCGGCACACCCCTCACACGTTTCTTGGCCCCGTAGGGGAGCTCCACCGAAGGCCCCAGTGGCGGTGTGCGTATGCGTCCCCGCACACGATTCAGCACACCCCTCGCACGCTTCGTGGCCCCATAGGGAGATCTACCGAGGGCCCCAGTGGCGGTGTTCGCATGCGTCCCTGCCACCCATCTCGGCACACCCCTCGCACGTTGTGGCCCCATGAGGAGGTAGCTCCACCGAAGGCCCCAATGGCGGTGTTCGCAACAAGCGTCCCCGCCACCCAGTTCGGCACACCCCTCGCACGTTTCGTGGCCCCGTAGGGGAGCTCCACCGAAGGCCTCAGTGGCGGTGTGCGCATGCGTCCGCGCACACGATTCAGCACACCCCTCACTCGTTGTGGCCCTGTAGCTCCACCGAAGGCCCCAGAGGCGGTGTTCGCATGCGCCCCCGCCACCCAGTTCGGCATACCCCTGATACGTTTCGTGGCCCCATACTGGAATTCCACCGAAGGCCCCAATGGCGGTGTTCGCACGCGTCCCCGCTACTCATTTCGGCATATCCCTCGCACGTTTCGTGGCCCCATGAGGAGCTCCACCGAAGGCCCCAGTGGCGTTGTTCGCATGCGTCCCCGCTACCATTTCGGCACACGCCTCGCACGTTTCGTGGCCCCATAGGGAGCTGCACCGAAGGCCTCAATGGTGGTTTTCGCAAGCGTCCCCGCCACATATTTCGGCACACCCCTCACGCGCTTCGTGACCGAAAACGACATTCCCCAACTCGCCACTCACAACTGCATACGGTTGGGTCTTTTTCGCCTGGATACATTGGGGGGGGGAAGAAGTGACGACGCCACTGTATCGTCACTGCCCTTGGCAAAGATGTCCTACCCATTATCACGTCCGGAATCGTCGTCTTCATCCGTCGTCATCTTCAGGTATGGCGTCTCTTCACGCCCGCGTGCCTCGGGTGCTTCGTGCGGCGTGCGGCCACACCTGTGTGCCTCGAGCGTTTCGAGTGACGTCTGGTCGCTTGCGTTCTTCCTGCCAGCGCGTCCGCCTGGACGCAAGGCTCCTGTCTGCCTGTCGAACGAAAGGGCGGAGGACGAGCCCCGCCGGCCCCTCGCAGACACGAGAGCAATACCCCCGAGCAGGAGCAGCTCTGCGGCTCTGCCCCCGAGCATCGGGTGCCTGTGTGCATCTGGCCATGGTCAAGCCGGATTCCCGAGAAGGCGGATCAGACACATAGACAAATAGAGAGGGATATATATATATATAGAGAGAGAGAGGGAGAGCGATATATATATATATATAGAGAGAGAGAGAGAGAGAGAGAGAGAGAGAGAGGATAAGAACAACAAGCGAGCACACACAATTGCAGGGAGGACGGCAGGACACTCAACATGCGGGTGGGAGGGGCGCCTCCCCCTCCTCCTGCCATGTCTCCCCCACTGCTCCTGCCTCCTCGCTTCCTGCCCATCCCCCCCCCCCCAACCCTCCCGCGGAGGAGACGACGGCGAGGCTGCGAGGCCGACGACGCACCTGCCTCGCGACGCGGCGACCAGAGGCACAGCCGCACGCGGCGCGGGGCCCTTGCCAGGGCCGGCGCCGACGCTCAGGAGCTGCCTGCGCCTGTCCAGAAGCCGCCTGCGCCACCCCAGGAGCCAGTCCGGCGAAACCCGTCGAGACTCCCTCGCACACCCACGCACTCTTAAAACAGAAATGTACATACTTCTCGATTTGCGCGTGTCATCCTTGCGCAGGGGCCATGCGAATCTTCTCTGTATCGTTCCAATTTTAACGGATGATCCCCGCAGGGAATCCTCGCACACCCGCGCACTCTTGGGCACATCTCTGTCGCGGACATGCCGCTTGCAAAGATCGGCCGGGCAAGCACAGGGCTCCAGCGCAGCAGACTGGTGCACAGCACGGTGCACATTACGGAGCCGTGGATCTGGCGCGTGGGCGCTGG
>CAUYUJ010022721.1:0-57500 GCA_963575745.1 Prorocentrum cordatum
AATTCCGAGGCGGTGCCGACAAAAGGCCACTCCAAGACATATTTTTCTTTCGAAAATATTGATTTTCTGCTCCCGGCGCCCGGGAACCCCTTCCGGGCCGCTTCTGGCACCCGGGCCGGCGCTCGAGCCAAACGCCCGGGCCAGCACCCGGGCCAGCGCCCGGGCCGGTTCCGGCGCCGGCCGGCGCAGGAAAATTGAATTCCGAGGCGGTGCCGAAAAAAGGCCACTCCAAGACATATTTTTCTTTCGAAAATATTGATTTTCTGCTCCCGGCGCCCGGGAACCCCTTCCGGGCCGCTTCCGGCACCCGGGCCGGCGCTCGAGCCGAACGCCTGGGCCAGCACCCGGGCCAGCGCCCGGGCCGGTTCCGGCGCCGGCTGGCGCCGGAAAATTGAATTCCGAGACGGTGCGGAAAAAAGGCCACTCCAAGACATATTTTTCTTTCGAAAATATTGATTTTCTGCTCCCGGCGCCCTGGAACCCCTTCCGGGCCGATTCCGGCACCCAGGCCGGAGCTCGAACCGAACGCCCGGGCCGGCACCTGGGCTGGCGGCCGACGCGCGATGCGCTGCCACAAGCCAGCTTCCCGCAAGATCGGTCCAGAGTGGGAGGGGACGGAGCTGGGCGGTTGAAGGACCACCAGAGCACTGCTCCAGCCTTCCCTCAGCCCTGGGTCTGCTGACCACACAGGAGCACGGCAGACCACACAGGAGCGCGGCAAACCACAAAGGAGCAAGGCAGACCCCAAATGAGCACGGCAGTCCACACGTTCGCACGGCAGACCGCACAGGAGCACGGCAGACCGCACATGAGCACGTCAGACCAAGAAGGAGCACGGCAGACCACACAGGAGCACGGCAGACCACACAGGAGCACGGCAGACCACACAGGACACGGCAGACCCCACGGGAGCACGGCAGACCACACAGGAGCACGGCAAACCACACAAGAGCACGGCAGACCATACAGGAGCACGCCAGACCACCCAGGAGCACGGCAGACCACACGTTCGCACGGCAAACTCCACAGGAGCACGGCAGACCCCAAAGGAGCACGGCAGACCACAGGAGCACGGAAGACCGCACAGGAGCACGGCAGACCACACAGGAGCACGGCAAACCAAGAAGGAGCACGGCAGACCACGGGAGCACCGCAGACGCCACAGAAGCACGGCAGATCGTCGTCGTCGTCATCGTCGTCGTCGTCGTCTTCGTCAATAACGATCTCGAAAATTACGACAAAAAGCGATGACAGAAAACGACCACAAACATAACACAAAAACCAACCGAACACGGAATCCAACAACAACAAAAACAATCAGAAAAACGACCGCAATCATAAAATGATAACGACGGCGACAGCGAGAACGGCAACAGCGGACGATTATAATGAAAACGACGACCACGACAAAGGAAAGGCAAGCGACGACGACGACGGACAAACAAAAGACAAGACAGGCTGGAACAGAAAAAGTAGGCTGGGCGACAACGGGTGGGGGCCCGCGTGGCCGAGAGAAAAGCACGGTGTCGACACCATGATGTGGCCAGGGCAGCAGACTACCTCGACCAGCGCGGCAGGCCACCATTTAGTCTGTTCTGTTGCGTTTATGGGTTTCTCTGACGTTCTCGCCAATACGGTCTCTGACGCGCGTGGTGGATAAAAAACGGCGCTTCCCGTTCTTGTCCGGTCAGGTTCCCCAAAATGGCCATTTCGCTCGAGACATCCTCGAAAAATCGAGGTGTTGGAGGCTATCGTTTAAGACGTTTTATGTTAAAAATGACGGTTTCGCTCGAGACATCCTCAAAAAATCGGGATGTTGAAAAATATCAAAAATTTCTGTTATGCATGAAAAATGAGCGTTTCGCTCGAGACATCCTCGAAAAAATGAGATGCCGACAGAGGTGTTTTAGAACCTCTTATGTCAAAAATGACGTTTTCGCTCGGGACGTCCTCAGAAAATGAGCAGGTAGTCTGCCGTGCTCCCGTGTGGAGCACGGCAGGCCACGGCCATTTCGCTCGAGACATCCTCAAAAAATCGAGGTGTGGTCTGCCGTGCTCCTGTGTGGTCTGCCTTGCTCCTGTGGTCTGCCGTGCTCCCCACAGGAGCACGGCAGACCGCGCGTAGGAACCGAGAGGAGCACGGCAGACCAAGCCGAGGAGCACGGCAGACCAGGCTTAGGAACCGAGAGGAGCACGGCAGACCAAGACGAGGAGCACGGCAGACCAGGCACCAAGAGCGCCCTCAAGACGACGTAAAGGATGACCAAGACGAGGAGCACGGCAGACCAAGACGAGGAGCACGGCAGACTATGCCCTAAGAGTGCCCTCAAGACGGCCGAACAACGGCAGACCCCATAGGATCACGGCAGACCACAGAAGAGCACGGCAGACCAACAGGAACACGGCAGACCACACAAGAGCACGGCAGGCCACACAGGAGCACGGCAGACCACACAGTAGCGCGGCAGACCACACCTATGTCAAAAATGACGTTTTCGCTGGGGACGTCCTCAGAAAATGAGCAGGTGGTCTGCCGTGCTCCCGTGTGGAGCCCGGCAGACCACGGCCATTTCGCTCGAGACATCCTCAAAAAATCGAGGTGTGGTCTGCCGTGCTCCTGTGTGGTCTGCCGTGCTCCTGTGGTCTGGCGTGCTCCTCATGGGGCACGGCAGACCGCGCGTATGAACCGAGAAGAGCACGGCAGACCAAGACGAGAGGACGGCAGACTCAGGCTTAGGACCGAGAGGAACACGGCAGCCGAGACCGAGGAGTAACGGCAGACCATGCACCAAGAGCGCCCTCAAGACGACGGAAAGGATGACCAAGACGAGGAGCAACGGCAAAGGGCGGCACCAAGACGAGAAAGCACGGCCGGTCTATTCCCTAAGATTGCCCTCGAGACGGCGACACGCAGACCCCATAGGATCACGGCAACCCAGAAGATCACGGCAGAGACCAACAGGAGCACGGCTAGACCATGAAAAATGAGCGTTTCGCTCGAGACATCCTCGAAAAAATGAGATGCCGACAGAGGTGTTTTAGAACCTCTGATGTCAAAAATGACGTTTTCGCTCGGGACGTCCTCAGAAAATGAGCAGGTGGTCTGCCGTGCTCCCGTGTGCAGCACGGCAGAAATCGAGGTGTGGTCTGCCGTGCTCCTGTGTGAGCTGTGAGCTGCGGGGCCTATGAAGGCTAAAAGGAGCCCGAGGCCCACAGAGCCCGTTGGCCCCAGGGCCTCAAGGGCCAACCCTAGGGGCCCCGAGGGAGCCGCCAGGGGGAAGGGCGCGAAGCGCCAAATGCGCGAAGCGCACGATTTCAAAGAAATCAGAAGGCAGCGGGGCTGAGGCGCAATTCACGCCTAACAGAGCCGCCTCGCTGCAACAGCAATGCGGGGCAGAAGAGCTGCCTCACGCACACGCCAAAAGAGGTGACGAGGGGCAGATACAACAGGAGGAGGAAAGTGATGCTGCATCACTCCCCTTCGTCACCTTCAGCGCGACGGCGCCTCTTGCGCCTGTCTTCGCGCGCCGTCTCTGCTGCGGCTGACCACTCGAGGAGGCTCGCTTCGTCGAGCCCGTAGGCGCTAAGCCAAGCCTCCCTCGAGGCCCCCGAGGAGTCAGGCGCCAAAGGCTCAGCCTCCGCCTCACCTGCGGCCGCCGCGCCGTCTGCCGTGCTCCTGTGGTCTGCCGTGCTCCTCAGAGGAGCACGGCAGACCGCGCGTAGGAACCGAGAAGAGCACGGCAGACCAAGACGAGGAGCACGGCAGACCAGGCTTAGGAACCGAGAGGAGCACGGCAGACCAAGACGAGGAGCACGGCAGACCAGGCACCAAGAGCGCCCTCAAGACGACGGAAAGGATGACCAAGACGAGGATCACGGCAGACCAAGACGAGGAGCACGGCAGACTATGCCCTAAGAGTGCCCTCGAGACGGCCGAACAAGGCAGAACCCATAGGATCACGGCAGCCCAGAAGAGACGGCGACCCAACAGGAGCACGGCAGCCACACAGGGCACGCAGCCACACAGGAGCACGGCAGACCACAACCAGAGCACGGCCAGACCACGCAGACCACACCTCGAGCACGGCAGACCACACAGGAGCACGGCAGACGCCACAGGAGCACGGCGGAACCCACAGGAGCACGGCAGACCACAGAAGAGCACGGCAGACCAACAGGAGCACGGCAGACCACACAGGAGCACGGCAGACCACACAGGAGCACGGCAGACCACACAGTACACGGCAGACCCCACGGGAGCACGGCAGACCACACAGGAGCACGGCAAACCACACAAGAGCACGGCAGACCATACAGGAGCACGCCAGACCACACAGGAGCACGGCAGACCACACGTTCGCACGGCAAACTCCACAGGTAGTCATCGCAGGACCCCAAATACTCACGGCGTGGTATGTGCACTGCTGCTGGGTATGGCGCTACTAAAAACGTGGATAGTCTCATTGAAAGCCCAGGGAACAAAAAGCGACGCTTCCCGTTCTTGTCCGGTCAGGTTCCCCAAAATAGCCATTTCGCTCGAGACATCCTCGACAAATCGAGGTGTTGGAGGCTATCGTTTAAGACGTCTTATGTCAAAAATGACGGTTTCGCTCGAGACATCCTCAAAAAATCGGGATGTTGAAAAATATCAAAAATTTTTGCTATGCATGAAAAATGAGCGTTTCGCTCGAGACATCCTCGAAAAAATGAGATGCCGACAGAGGTGTTTTAGAACCTCTTATGTCAAAAATGACGTTTTCGCTCGGGACGTCCTCAGAAAATGAGCAGGTGGTCTGCCGTGCTGACGTGTGGAGCACGGCAGACCACGGCCATTTCGCTCGAGACATTCTCAAAAAATCGCAAAGTGGTCTGCCGTGCTCCTGTGTGGTCTGCCTTGCTCCTGGGGGGCAAACCAGCAACACGTCAAGAAGTTACCCAGGGGACCAATCAGCAACACGTCAAGAAGTTATCCTGGGGGGCAAACCAGCAACACGTCAAGAAGTTATCCCGAAGGGGCAAACCAGCAACACGTCAAGAAGGTGCTCAGGGGGGCAAACCAGCAACACGTCAAGAAGTTATCCTGGGGGGCAAACCAGCAACACGCTGCCGTGCTCCCCACAGGAGCACGGCAGACCGCGCGTAGGAACCGAGAGGAGCACGGCAGACCAAGACGAGGAGCACGGCAGACCAGGCTTATGAACCGAGAGGACACGGCAGACCAAGACAGGAGCACGCAGACCAGGCACCAAGAGCGCCCTCAAGACGACTGTAAAGGATGACCAAGACGGAGGAGCCCGGCAGACCAAGACGAGGAGCACGGCAGACTATCCCTAAAGAGTGTCTCAAGACGGGCCGACAAAGGCAGACCCATAGAGCACGCACTTTGTCTGCCGTGCTCCCCACAGGAGCACGGCAGACCGAGCGTAGGAACCGAGAGGAGCACGGCAGACCAAGACGAGGAGCACGGCAGACCAGGCTTAGGAACCGAGAGGAGCACGGCAGACCAAGACGAGGAGCACGGCAGACCAGGCACCAAGAGCGCCCTCAAGACGACGGAAAGGATGACCAAGACGAGGAGCACGGCAGACCAAGACGATGAGCACGGCAGACTATGCCCTAAGAGTGCCCTCAAGACGGCCGAACAACGGCAGGACCCTCAGTAGGAGCACGCAGACCACAGAGGCACGGCAGACAACAGGAGCCACGGCAGACCACACAAGAGACACGCAGGCCAGCCTTGTGGCTCCAGCACACACTGAGTC
The DNA here is from genome assembly GCA_963575745.1 of Prorocentrum cordatum. Lineage (NCBI taxonomy): Eukaryota > Dinophyceae > Prorocentrales > Prorocentraceae > Prorocentrum > Prorocentrum cordatum. Next base: position 5,763 of record CAUYUJ010022721.1, read on the forward strand.
ACGGTCGACCCACAAGGAGCACGGCAACCACCACAAGAGTCACGCAGACCCCACAAGAGCACGGCAGACCCCACAGGAGCACGGCAGACCCCACAGGAGCACGGCAGAGCAGACCCAAAAGGAGCACGGCAGACCACACAGGAGCAAGGCAACCCACAGGAGCACGGCAGACCACACAGGAGCACGGCAGACCCCACAGTAGCACGGCAGACCCCAAAGGAGCACGGCAGACCACCAGAGCACGGCAGACCACACAGGAGTACGGCAGACCCCACATGAGCACGGCAAATCCCAAATGAGCACGGCAGACCACAAGAGCACTGCAGACCACACAGGAGCACGGCAGACTCCACAGGAGCACGGCAGACCACAAAGGAGCACGGCAGACCACACAGGAGCCCGGCAGACGCCACAGGAGCACGGCAGACGCCACAGGAGCACGGCGGAACCCACAGGAGCATGGCAGACCGCGCGCGGGTACAACATAAACGCGCCTTTTTGTTGTACCCCGAACGCCGCTGGCGTTTCCCCAACAGGAGCACGGCAGATCTACAGGCGCGCGGAAGACCCCAAAATGAGCCACGGCCGGACCACAATGAGCCACGCAGACCCCAAATGAGTACGGCAGACCCCAAAAGAGCACCGTAGACGCCTCAGGAGCACGGCTGACCACACAGGAGCACGGCAGCCTGGGCCGGTTCCGGCGCCGGCCGGCGCCGGAAAATTGAATTCCGAGGCGGTGCCGAAAAAGGCCACTCCAAGACATATTTTTCTTTCGAAAATATTGATTTTCTGCTCCCGGCGCCCGGGAACCCCTTCCGGGCCGCTTCTGGCACCCGGGCCGGCGCTCGAGCCTAACGCCCGGGCCAGCACCAGGGCCAGCGCCCGGGCCGGTTCCGGCGCCGGCCGGCGCCGGAAAATTGAATTCCGAGGCGGTGCCGAAAAAAGGCCACTCCAAGACATATTTTTCTTTCGAAAATATTGATTTTTCTGCTCCCGGCGCCCGGGAACCCCTTCCGGGCCGCTTCCGGCACCCGGGCCGGCGCTCGAGCCGAACGCCTGGGCCGGCACCACACAGGAGCGCGGCAAACCACAAAGGAGCAAGGCAGACCCCAAATGAGCACGGCAGTCCACACGTTCGCACGGCAGACCCCACATGAGCACGGCAGACCAAGAAGGAGCACGGCAGACCACACAGGAGCACGGCAGACCACACAGGAGCACGGCAGACCACACAGGACACGGCAGACCCCACGGGAACACGGCAGACCACACAGGAGCACGGCAGAGCCGAACAAGAGCACGGCAGACCATACAGGAGCACGCCAGACCACACAGGAGCACGGCAGACCACACGTTCGCACGGCAAACTCCACAGGAGCACGGCAGACCCCAAAGGAGCACGGCAGTGGTACGTGGCACTGCTGTGGTATGCCGTACTAAAAACGTGGAATATCTCATAAGCCCAGGGGACAAGAGGACGCTTCCCGTTCTTGTCCGGTCAGGTTCCCCAAAATGGCCATTTCGCTCGAGACATCCTCGAAAAATCGAGGTGTTGGAGGCTATCGTTTAAGACGTCTTCTGTTAAAAATGACGGTCTCGCTCGAGACATCCTCAAAAAATCGGGATGTTGAAAAATATCAAAAATTTTTGTTATGCATGAAAAATGAGCGTTTCGCTCGAGACATCCTCGAAAAAATGAGATGCCGACAGAGGTGTTTTATAACCTTTTATGTCAAAAAAGACGTTTTCGCTCGGGACGTCCTCAGAAAATGAGCAGGTGGTCTGCCGTGCTCCCGTGTGGAGCACGGCAGACCACGGCCATTTCGCTCGAGACATCCTCAAAAATCGAGGTGTGGTCTGCCGTGCTCCTGTGTGGTCTGCCTTGCTCCTGTGGTCTGCCGTGCTCCTCACAGGAGCACGGCAGACCGCGCGTAGGAACCGAGAGGAGCACGGCAGACCAAGACGAGGAGCACGGCGGACCAGGCTTAGGAACCGAGAGGAGCACGGCAGACCAAGACGAGGAGCACGGCAGACCAGGCATCAAGAGCGCCCTCAAGACGACGGAAAGGATGACCAAGACGAGGAGCACGGCAGACCAAGACGAGGAGCACGGCAGACTATGCCCTAAGAGTGCCCTCAAGACGGCCGCACAACGGCAGACCCCATAGGAGCACGGCAGACCACAGAAGAGCACGGCAGACCAACAGGAGCACGGCAGACCACACAAGAGCACGGCAGGCCACACAGGAGCACGGCAGACCACACAGGAGCAAGGCAGACCACAAAGGAGCACGGCAGACCACACAAGAGCACGGCAGACCCCACAAGAGCACGGCAGACCCCACAGGAGCACGGCAGACCCCACAGAGGCACGGCAGAGCAGACCCAAAAGGAGCACGGCAGACCACACAGGAGCAAGGCAAACCACAGGAGCACGGCAGACCACACAGGAGCACGGCAGACCCCACAGTAGCAAGGCAGACCCCAAAGGAGCACGGCAGACCACCGGAGCACGGCAGACCACACAGGAGTACGGCAAACCCCACATGAGCACGGCAAATCCCAAATGAGCACGGCAGACCTCAAGAGCACGGCAGACCACACAGGAGCACGGCAGACTCACAGGAGCACGGCAGACCACAAAGGAGCACGGCAGACCACACAGGAGCCCGGCAGACGCCACAGGAGCACGGCAGACGCCACAGGAGCACGGCGGAACCCACAGGAGCACGGCAGACCGCGCGCGGGTACAACATCAACGCGCCTTTTTGTTGTACCCCGAACGCCGCTGGCGTTTCCCCAACACGAGCACGGCAGATCTCACAGGCGCGCGCGCACCCCCATGAGCACGGCCGCCACACAGAGCCACGGCACCCCAATGAGTACGGCAACCAAAGAGCCCGTAGACGCCTCAGGAGGCACGGCCTGACCACACAGGAGCACGGCAGACCACACAGGATCGCGGCAACCACAAGGAGCAAGGCAGACCCCAAATGGCAAGGCAGTCCACACTTTTGCACGGCAGTACCGCACGGAGCACGGCAGACCGCCACATTATCACGGAGACCAAGTCAGGAGCAACGGCAGACCCTACAGAGCCGGCAGACCACACAGGAGCACGGCAGACCACACAGGACACGGCAGACCACACGGGAGCACGGCAGACCACACAGGAGCACGGCAAACCACACAAGAACACGGCAGACCATACAGGAGCACGCCAGACCACACAGGAGCACGGCAGACCACACGTTCGCACGGCAAACTCCACAGGAGCACGGCAGACCCCAAAGGAACACGGCAGACCACAGGAGCACGGCAGACCGTCTTCGAGGCCTCTTGGGCCGTCTTGGGGCCCTCTTGGAGCCATCTTAGCCGTCTTGGAGGCCATCTTGGCCGTCTTGGAAGACATCTTGGGCATCTTGGAGGCCTCTTGCGCCGTGTTAGGGCCCTCTTGGGACCGTCTTGGGGACTTCTTGGGCCGTTTCGGGGCCATCTTGGAGGCCTCTTGGGCGATCTTAAAGCGATCTTGGGGGCCTCTTGGGCCGTCTTGGGCCGTCGGAGCGCGGCAGAACAGCATTTAGTCTGTTCTGTTGCGTTTATGGGTTTCTCTGACGTTCTCGCCAATACGGTCTCTGACGCACGTGGTGGATAAAAAACGACGCTTCCCGTTCTTGTCCGGTCAGGTTTTCGTTGGCGGATTCCCCAAAATGGCCATTTCGCTCGAGACATCCTCGAAAAATCGAGGTGTTGGAGGCTATCGTTTAAGACGTCTTATGTCAAAAACGACGGTTTCGCTCGAGACATCCTCAAAAAATCGAGATGTTGAAAAATATCAGAAAATTTTGTGATGCATGAAAAATGAGCGTTTCGCTCGAGACATCCTCGAAAAAATGAGATGCCGATAGAGGTGTTTTAGAACCTCTTACGTCAAAAATGACGTTTTCGCTCGGGACGTCCTGAGAAAATGAGCAGGTGGTCTGCCGTGCTGACGTGTGGAGCACGGCAGACCACGGCCATTTCGCTCGAGACATCCTCAAAAAATCGCAAAGTGGTCTGCCGTGCTCCACTGTGGTCTGCCTTGCTCCTGGGGGGCAAACCAGCAACACGTCAAGAAGTTACCCAGGGGACCAATCAGCAACACGTCAAGAAGTTATCCTGGGGGGCAAACCAGCAACACGTCAAGAAGTTCTCCCGAAGGGGCAAACCAGCAACACGTCAAGAAGGTGCTGAGGGGGGCAAACCAGCAACACGTCAAGAAGTTATCCTGGGGGGCAAACCAGCAACACGTCAAGAAGTTATCCTGGGGGGGGGCAAACCAGCAACACGTCAAGAAGTTATCCCGAAGGGGCAAACCAGCCACAGGTCCAAAAGATGCTGAGGGGGGCAAACCAGCAACACGTGAAGAAGTTATCCTGACGGGGCAAACCAGCAACACGTCAAAGGTTATCCTGAGGGGGGCAAACGAGCAACACGCCAAGAAGGTGCTGAGGTGGTCGACCACCAACACTTCAATACGTTACCCTGAGGCAAAACCAGCCACTCGCCAAGAAGTCATCCTGAGGGGGCAAACCAGCAACACGTCAAGAAGGTGCTGATGGGACAAACCAGCAACACGTCAAGAAGGTATCCTGGGGGGGGCAAACCAGCAACACGTCAATGCGGTATCCCGAGGGGACCAAACCAGCAACACCACTGCCGTGCTTCTTTGGTGTCTGCCGTGCTCCTGTGGAGTTTGCCGTGCGACCGTGTGGTCTGCCGTGCTCCTGTGTGGTTTGGCGTGCTCCTGTATGGTCTGCCGTGCTCGTGTGTGGTTTGCCGTGCTCCTGTGTGGTCTGGCGTGCTCCCGAGGAGTCTGCCGTGTCCTGTGTGGTCTGCCGTGCTCCTTTGGGGTCTGCCGTGCTCCTGTGGTCTGCCTTGCTCCTGTGTAATCCTCCGTCCTCCTGTGGTCTGCCGTGCTCGTGCGTAGTCTTTGCCGTGCTCATGCGTGGTCTGCTGTAGTCCTGTATGGTATGCCGTGGTACTGTGGAGTTTGCCGTGATCCTGTCCGTTATGCCGTGCTCCGTTGTGTTGTGTGCGTTCTGCTGTATTTCAGTATGTTCCGCCGTGTTACTGTACAGTCTGCCATGCTCCTGTGCATACAGCCGCGCTCCTGTGCGTTCTGTGTGTTCTGCCGTGCTCCTGCATCGTATGCGGTGCTCCGATATCTGGTACAGAATCTCACAAAGGAGCGCGATGCACAAAACAATGGGGTTTTCTTTTTTTTTGAGATTCCGTCGTGTGCAATGCAAGCCGCAATTATGCATGTCACGGTGGCACCACGGAGCGCCAGTGGGTTGAAAGCATCACCACCGTATATAAAGCAGACATACCGTGCTAAGCGCGCGTTTCAATAACGTTCGCTCGAACTCAGAACGCGCGGCGACGAGTAGGCGCTCCTATCGACGTCTTTGGGTAAAAAGCCTTACTCACACCAAATGCACTAAGATTTCGGACAGTCAGCAAAGTGCACTTGATAGCCCACATCGCAATCGCGCTATCCGCTCACCAGGGCAACCAGCGCCCGCCTTCAGTATTGTGAGGGTAAGGTAACACAGGTACAAAGTGGTTGCGATTCTCTCTGGCAACGGTGATCCGTCGAGGGGCAGATGGGTTCCCGAGAAGAAGGAGCACGGCAGAACAGGCACCAAGAGCGCCCTCAAGACGACGGAAAGGATGACCAAGACGAGGAGCACGGCAGACCAAGACGAGGAGCACGGCAGACTATGCCCTAAGAGTGCCGAAAAAGACGGCCGAACAACGGCAGACCCCATAGGAGCACGGCAGACCACAGAAGAGCACGGCAGACCAACAGGAGCACGGCAGACCACACAAGAGCACGGCAGGCCACACAGGAGCACGGCAGACCACACAGGAGCACGGCAGACCACACAGGACACGGCAGACCCCACGGAAGCACGGCAGACCACACAGGAGCACGCATACGCGACAGGACACGGCGAACCCACGCTGCGGACGGCGACCCACAGGAGCACGGCATAGCAGGACCATAAAGATCAACGGCAGACCACACAGGAGGCAAGGCAACCAACACAACAAACGGCAGACCACACAGGAACGCACGGCAGACCCAAAGTAGCAAGGCAGACAACCCGAAAGGGCCAAGCAGACCACCGAGCACGCAGCCCACACAGGAGTACGGCAGACCCCACATGAGCACGGCAAATCCCAACTGAGCACGGCAGACCACAAAAGCACGGCAGACCACACAGGAGCACGGCAGACTCCACAGGAGCACGGCAGACCACAAAGGAACACGGCAGACCACACAGGAGCCCGGCAGACGCCACAGGAGCACGGCAGACGCCACAGGAGCACGGCGGAACCCACAGGAGCACGGCAGACCGCGCGCGGGTACAACATAAACGCGCCTTTTTGTTGTACCCCGAACGCCGCTGGCGTTTCCCCAACAGGAGCACGGCAGATCTCACAGGCGCGCTGCAGACCCCAAATGAGCACGGCCGACCACAGGAGCACGGCAGACCCCAAATGAGTACGGCAGACCCCAAAAGAGCACCGTAGACGCCTCAGGAGCACGGCTGACCACACAGGAGCACGGCAGCTTGGGCCAGTTCCGGCGCCGGCCGGCGCCGGAAAATTGAATTCCGAGGCGGTGCCGAAAAAAGGCCACTCCAAGACATATTTTTCTTTCGAAAATATTGATTTTCTGCTCCCGGCGCCCGGGAACGAACCCCTTCCGGGCCGCTTCTGGCACCCGGGCCGGCGCTCGAGCCAAACGCCCGGGCCAGCACCCGGGCCAGCGCCCGGGCCGTTCCGGCGCCGGCCGGCGCCGGAAAATTGAATTCCGAGGCGGTGCCGAAAAAAGGCCACTCCAAGACACATTTTTCTTTCGACAATATTGATTTTCTGCTCCCGGCGCCCGGGAACCCCTTCCGGGCCGCTTCTGGCACCCGGGCCGGCGCTCGAGCCAAACGCCCGGGCCAGCACCCGGCCCAGCGCCCGGGCCGGTTCCGGCGCCGGCCGGCGCCGGAAAATTGAATTCCGAGGCGGTGCCGAAAAAAGGCCACTCCAAGACATATTTTTCTTTCGAAAATATTGATTTTCTGCTCCCGGCGCCCGGGAACCCCTTCCGGGCCGCTTCTGGCACCCGGGCCGGCGCTCGAGCCAAACGCCCGGGCCAGCACCCGGGCCAGCGCCCGGGCCGGTTCCGGCGCCGGCCGTCGCCGGAAAATTGAATTCCGAGGCGGTGCCGAAAAAAGGCCACTCCAAAACATATTTTTCTTTCGAAAATATTGATTTTCTGCTCCCGGCGCCCTGGAACCCCTACCGGGCCGATTCCGGCACCCAGGCCGGCGCTCGAACCGAACGCCCGGGCCGGCACCTGGGCTGGCGGCCGAGCCGGATCCAGCGCTGGCGTCGGCTCTGGCCGTCGCCGTAAAAATTGAATTCCGAGGCCGCGCTAACAAAACTCATCCAAACAGATTTTTCGAAAGTGCATCATTTCTGCTCCCGGCGCTCGGAGGCTTCTGCGTCTCAAGGAGAGGTGGAGCAGACATTAAAGGAGGTAAAAGCAAGCACACGAACCTATGGACGCGCGATGCGCTGCCACAAGCCAGCTTCCCGCAAGATCGGTCCAGAGTGGGAGGGGACGGAGCTGGGCGGGTGATGGACCACCAGAGCACTGCTCCAGCCTTCCCTCAGCCCTGGGTCTGCTGACCACACAGGAGCACGGCAGACCACACAGGAGCGCGGCAAACCACAAAGGAGCAAGGCAGACCCCAAATGAGCACGGCAGTCCACACGTTCGCACGGCAGACCGCACATGAGCACGGCAGACCGCACATGAGCACGGCAGACCAAGAAGGAGCACGGCAGACCACACAGGAGCACGGCAGACCACACAGGAGCACGGCAGACCACACAGGACACGGCAGACCCAACGGGAGCACGGCAGACCACACAGGAGCACGGCAAACCACACAAGAGCACGGCAGACCATACAGGAGCACGCCAGACCACACAGGAGCACGGCAGACCACACGTTCGCACGGCAAACTCCACAGGAACACGGCAGACCCCAAAGGAGCACGGCAGACCACAGGAGCACTGCAGACCGTCTACGAGGCCTCTTGGGCCGTCTTGGGGCCCTCTTGGAGCCATCTTAGCCGCTTGGAGGCCATCTTGGCCGTCTGAAGACATTCCTGGCCTTGGAGCCTCTTGCGCCGGTGTTAGGGCCCTCTTGGGACCGTCTTGGGGACTTCTTGGGCCGTTTCGGGGCCATCTTGAAGGCCTCTTGGGCGATCTTAAAGCGATCTTGGGCCTCTTGGGCCGTCTTGGGCCGTCGGAACGCGGCAGGCCATCATTTAGTTTGTTCTGTTGCGTTTATGGGTTTCTCTGACGTTCTCGCCAATACGGTCTCTGACGCACGTGGTGGATAAAAAACGGCGCTTCCCGTTCTTGTCCGGTCAGGTTCATTGGCGGATTCCCCAAAATGGCCATTTCACTCGAGACATCCTCGAAAAATCGAGGTGTTGGTCTGCCGTGCTCTGTGTGGTCTGCCGTGCTCCTGTGGTCTGCCGTGCTCCCCACAGGAGCACGGCAGACCGCGCGCAGGAACCGAGAGGAGCACGGCAGACAAAGACGAGGAGCACGGCAGACCAGGCACTGAAACCGAGAGGAGCACGGCAGACCAAGACGAGGAGCACGGCAGACCAGGCACCAAGAGCGCCCTCAAGACGACGGAAAGGATGACCAAGACGAGGAGCACGGCAGACCAAAACGAGGAGCACGGCAGACTATGCCCTAAGAGTGCCCTCAAGACGGCCGAACAATCATCAAACAAACAATGAGTCTAACGTCGTCTTGGAATCGTTTTTGAGGGCATCAGTACGGCCCCCAAAAAACAAAATCGGCCCAAAGATGACCCGCAGAGTGCCCTCAATACGGCCGACCATGACGATTTCGCTGGGGACGTGTTCAATAAATTAAGAGTGTATCAGCACCGTCTGCTGCAACAACGCTGTGCTGGTCTGCCGTTCTCCTGTGGTCAGCTGTGCTGCTCTTCCGTGCTCCTGCGGTCTGCCGTTCTGGTCTGCCGTTCTGGTCTGCCGTGCTCCTGTGGTCTGCCTTCCTGGTCTGCCGTTCTGCTGCCGTCTGTCGTGTTGCTGCGCTGTGCCGTGTAAGCTGATAAACCGGTCAGACCGATGAAGAAAACGAGAGTCGGGTTACAACGGCTACGCAGATTTAAACTGCTAGTCCAAAGGCTCTCCAAAGGACCCCAACATCTCCCAAGCACACCCCGAGAAGTCCATCATCATCATCATCCTCATCATCATCATCATCATCATCACCATCATCATCACCATACTCATACTCATATTCATCCTCCTCCTCCTCCTCCTCATCATCATCATTATCATCATCGTACGCATCACCATCACCATCAGCAGCAACATGATCATCACCAACAACAGCAGCGTCAATGACATGATCTGGTCTGCTATGTTCCTATGGGCTGCCGTGCTGGTCTGCCGTGCGGGTCTGCCGTGCCGGACTGCCGTGCTCGTCTGCCGTGTCGGTGTGTTGTGCTGGTCTGCCGTGCGGGTCTGCTGTTCTGGTCTGCCGTGCTGAAGCTGAAGCTTTGGGGGCTTAAAGCCAGAGAAAGAGAGAGACATAGAGAGATAGAGAGGGAGAGAGATTCTCTAACTAAGGGGTACGGGCTCCATCCCGAAACTCGTTGGCGGTTCTCTAACTAAGGGATACGGGCTCCATCCCGAAACTCGTTGGCGGATGACGGGAAGCGTCTTCGAGGTACGACAAGCAAGCGGGACGTTCTGGCTGAATCCTTGAGTAAATATATCTTTTCTTTAACTATATGGGTTGCCGCGCTGCACGGGATTTTTCGTTAAAGGATTCCCCAAAATGGTCTGGCGTGCTCCTGTATGGTCTGCCGTGCTCTTGTGTGGTTTGCCGTGCTCCTGTGTGGTCTGCCGTGCTCCCGTGGGGTCTGCCGTGTCCTGTGTGGTCTGCCGTGCTCCTGTGTGGTCTGCCGTGTTCCGGAAAATTGGCCGTTTCGCTCGGGACGTCCTCAAAAAATCGGCTCCGGAGGGGACTCCGAAGCAGCATTATCTTTGAATCGCTCCCGGAGGGCCTCCAAACGGCCCAAGAAAGCCCCCGAAGGCCCCCCAGAGGACCCCCAGAGCGCCCCAAGAGACCCCCAAGAGGCCCCCAAGGGGCGGCCAGAGGCCCGCCAGAGCGCCCAAAACGCCCCAAGAGACCCCCAAGAAGCCCCCCAGGGGCTCCAAAGAGGCGGCCAGAAGTCCCCCAGAACGCGCGAAAAGGCTCCAGGAGTTCCCTGAAAGCTTCATATCGCCCCATAGAGCCCCCGAAGGCCCCCCCCGGGACTCCCCCAAGAGGCCCCCGAGAGGCCAGAGGCTACGACAGCCCCAAGAGCGTCCAAGATACCTCCAAGACGGCGCCGAAGCCAGGAAACGCAACAGGGAGGTTCTCTGACGTTCTCGCCAATACGGTCTCTGACGCACGTGGTGGATAAAAAACTGCGCTTCCCGTTCTTGTCCGGTCAGGTTCCGGAAAAATTGCCGTTTCGCTCGAGACATCCTCGAAAAATCGGCTCCGGAGGGGACTCCGAACTGGCATTATCTTGGAGTCGCTCCTGGAGAGCCTCATTATCCCGGCAAAGCAACCTAACATCGATGTGTAGGAGCATATCTGGAAGCATTCCCCTTAAGATTCGGATGAGAATCTAGTTGTAGAATTCTGCTGTTCTCGCAGTCGTAGTCGCATTCGCGATGACAGTCGCAGTGGCAACGGCAGTCGCAGTCACAGCCTCAGCCTCAGCCTGCCTCAGCCTCAGCCTCAACCTGCCTCAGCCTCAGCCTGCCTCAGCCTCAGCCTCAGCCTGCTTCAGCCTCAGCCTCAGTCTGCCTTCAGCCTCGGCCTCCGCCTCAGCCTGCCTCAGCCTCAGCCTGCATCAGCCTCAGCTCAGCCTCAGCCTGCCTCAGCATCAGCCTGCCTCAGCATCAGCCTGCCTCAGCCTCAACCTCAGCCTGCCTCTGCCTCAGCCTCAGCCTGCTTCAGCCTCAGCCTCAATCTGCCGTCGCCTGCGGCCTCAGAACAGCCTGGAGCTGCCTGCAGCCTCACCCTGCAGTCAGCCTCAGCCTCAGCTCAACCTGCCTCAGCCCAGCCTGCTCAGCCTCAGCCTCAGCCTCAGCTCCTCATCCTCCGCTCAGCCTGCTTCACCTCAGCCTCAGCCTGCATGAGCCTCAGCCTCAGCCTCAGCCTACCTCAGCATCAGCCTGCCTCAGCCTCAGGCTCAGCCTGCCTCTGCCTCAGCCTCAGCCTGCTTCAGCCTCAGCCTCAGTCTGCCTTCAGCCTCCGCCTCAGCCTCAGCCTGCCGCAGCCTCAGCCTGCATCAGCCTCAGCCTTAGCCTCAGCCTGCCTCAGCCTCAGCCTGCATCAGCCTCAGCCTCAGCCTGCCTCAGCCTCAGCCTCAGCCTGCTTCAGCCTCAGCCTCAGTCTGGCTTCAGCCTCGGCCTCAGCCTCCGCCTGCCTCAGCCTCAGCCTGCATGAGCCTCAGCCTCAGCCTCAGCCTGCCTCAGCCTGAGCCTGCCTCAGCCTCAGCCTCAGCCTGCCTCGGCCTCAGCCTCAGCCTGCTTCAGCCTCAGCCTCAGTCTGCCTTCAGCCTCGGCCTCCGCCTCAGCCTGCCTCCGCCTCCGCCTGCATCAGCCTCAGCCTCAGCCTCAGCCTGCATCAGCATCAGCCTGCCTCAGCCTCAGCCTCAGCCTGCCTCAGCCTCAGCCTCAGCCTGCTTCAGCCTCAGCCTCAGCCTGCCTTCAGCCTCGGCCCCGCCTCAGCCTGCCTCAGCCTCAGCCTGCATCAGCCTCAGCCTCAGCCTCAGCCTCAGCCTCACCCTCAGCCTGCATCAGCCTCCGCCTCAGCCTGCTTCAGCCTCATCCTCAGTCTGCCTTCAGCCTCGGCCTCAGCCTCAGCCTGCCTCAGCCTCAGCCTGCATCAGCCTCAGCCTCAGCCTCAGCCTGCCTCAGCATCAGCCTCAGCCTCACCCTCAGCCTCAGCCGGCCTCAGCCTCAGCCTCAGCCTCAGCCTCAGCCTGCTTCAGCCTCAGCATCAGTCTGCCTTCAGCCTTGGCCTCAGCCTCCGCCTGCCTCAGCCTCAGCCTGCATCAGCCTCAGCCTCAGCCTCAACCTGCCTCAGCATCAGCCTGGCCTCAGCCTCAGCCTCAGCCTGCCTCAGCCTCAGCCTCAGCCTGCTTCAGCCTCAGCCTCAGTCTGCCTTCAGCCTCGGCCTCAGCCTCAGCCTGCCTCAGACTCAGCCTGCCTCAGCCTCAGCCTCAGCCTGCCTCAGCATTCAAAATGTGGCCCGGGAATGGAATTCTGGGAACTAGAAGAACACGAAGTGGCCTACAGTTGGCTCCGGGCATTCAAAATCATGCCCAGGAATGGAGTTCTGGGAACTCGAAGACCACGAAGTGGCCTACAGTTGGCTCCGGGCATTCAAAATGTGGCCCGGGAATGGAGTTCTGGGAACTCGAAGAGCACGAAGTGGCCTACAGTTGGCTCCGGGCATCCAAAATGTGGCCCGGGAATGGAGTTCTGGGAAGTCGAAGAACACGAAGTGGCCTACTGTTGGCTCCGGGCATCCAAAATGTGGCCCGGGAATGGAGTTCTGGGAAGTAGAAGAGCACGAAGTGGCCTACAGTTGGCTCCGGGCATCCAAAATGTGGCCCGGGAATGGAGTTCTGGGAAGTCGAAGAGCACGAAGTGGCGTACAGTTGGCCCCGGGCATTCAGAATGTGGCCCGGGAATGGAGTTCTGGGAAATCGAAGAGCACGAAGTGTGTGATTGTATGCGAAAAACGATCCCCGCCGGCAATCCCCAACTCGTCCCCAACGGCTGCCCAGACCCCCCTGTGGAGTAATGTGCTGCTCTCTTTTTAGCCCATTAGAAACCTATCAGTCTTCGATGTTAGGTAAAAACTGCCCAAGAGAGCCCCCAAAGGCCCCCCAGGGGACCCCCAAAACGGCCCAAGAGACCCCCAAGAGGCCCTCCAGAGGCGCCCAGAGGCCCCCCCGAGCGCGCGAAGAGGCCCCAGGACCGGCCAAGAGAGTCCCAAGACGGTCCAAGAGAACGCCAAGACAGCCCAAAAGAGCCCCCACAGAACCTCGAGAGACGCCTGAGTCCAAGAGGGTCACAGAAGCCTCCAAGAGGCTCCCAAAATGCTCCCCACGGGCCCCAATCAGGCCCCCAGAGCCCCACGACAGTCCAAGATAACGCCAAGACAGTCCAAGATAACGCCAAGACGTCGACGTCGTGTTCGAATCGCTCTTGGAGTGTTTTCCAACGGCCCAAGGGAAGCCCAAAAGACGCCCCGGAGAGCCCCAGGAGCGCCCAAGTCGGGAGCCTTGAGACGGGGGTCAATGCAAACGGGGGTCAGCCAGGGCGCCAGATCCTGCAGGATCCTGCGAAGACCCCCTCTGGCTGACCCGGGTTAGCGAGCCGCTCGTGGCCGCGAGGCGGCCGCGCGTATTGGCTGACCCGGGTTTGCGAAGATTTGCGTTGCAGTTTTTTTTGTTCCTGCATTGCAGTTTTTGGTTTCCTGCTGACCCGGGTCTGGATTGACCCGGGTCAGAAGATCGCCGACCAAGAGCGCCCCAAGAAGACCCCCAGAGACCCCCAAGAGCGCGCTAGGAGCCACCCACACAGCTCACGAGAACCCCAAGACGGCCCAAGAAGGGCCAAGAAGGCCCCAAGAGACTCCCGGGAGCGCCCCAGGAGGCCTCAGCGCCGAGACGGCCTAAGAAAGCTCCCACGGAACCCCACGACGCGCCCAGACAGCCCAAGAAGACCCCAGAAGCCCATAAGAGGACCCAAGGGGCCCCCAAGAAGCCCCCAACAGGCCCCAAGAGAACCCCGCGCGGCGCCAGTAGCAACGTCTTTCTCCAATTGCCTCGTACTGTCCTCTGTCGTCGTCGTCGTCGTCGTCGTCGTCGTCGTCGTCCGCATTCGTCCTCGTACTCGCCCTCGTTCTCTTCGTCATCGTCCTTGTGCTTCTCTTCCTCCTCGTTGTCCTCATGCTCCTCCGCGCTATCCTCACGTTCGCCACGTCGTCCTCGTCATCGACTCCTCGTTGTCCTCGCCTTCCTTTTCTTCTTCGCCTAATACGCCCAATAGACTAAAGCAGCGCTTCCCGTTCTTGTCCGATCAGGTTTTATGGCGTGCTCGACCCGTTGATCTTTTCGATCCGTTGTGGTTTTCGATTCCGGCATCCCTAGCCCGTTCTAGGGCCCCCGCGGGTAATCAACACTGGAGCCGGGGCGAAAATCTGGCCCGGGGAAGAGTCGTCGTCGTCTTCCCCCTCCTCCTCCTCCTCCTCCTCCTCCTCCTCCTCCTCCTCCTCCTCCTCCTTCTCCCCCCCTCCTCCTCCTCCTCCTCCTCCTCCTCCTCCTCTTCCTCCTCCTCCTCCTCCTCCTCCTGAGGTCGAAACTGGGGACCCTGCACTGAAAGCACCAGATCGGCGGGTGTCGAGGGAGTGCGGCGCCGCTGCCGCCAGGGTGGCGGGCGGAGTGCGAGGAGCTCGGCCAGTGCCTGGAGGCCGCGAGGAGGACCCCGCCCGCTCCCGGGCAGCCCGCCGTGCATTTAGCGCTGGGCCTCGGGGTCGGAGGATCGCGCCGCATCGCCGATGCATCGACGATGCGGCTCGATGCGGTGCCCGATGTTCTCCACGCCGACGTCGCCGATACATCGCCGACGTCGACGCCGCATCGCCGGTGCATCGCCGATGCGTCGCCGATGCATCGCCGGTGCATCGCCGATGTATCGGCGATGCGGCGCTTTCCTCCGACCGCATCTACTCCGACCCCACCTAGGAGGCCTCTATGAGCGCTCTTGCCGCCGCGGGGGCACCCAGGCGCCGAGCGCAGCTGGTATCAGGAGTGAAGGCGAAGGTTTGTCGCCAGCGTTCGGCCTCTGGGGGGCCCTCGCGCCGATCCCCAAAAGCGCCGGACAATGACTCGGGGCGGCAAGCCGGCCTGGGGGAGAGGGCCTCTCCTCCTCCTCCTCCTCCTCCTCCTCCTCCTCCTCCTCCTCCTCCTCCTCCTCCTCCTCCTCTCTCCTCCTGCTCCTCCTCCTCCTCCCCCTCCCACCCCACGATGAAAAAGTCAAGGCGTCGGACTTTCGCAGGCCAACGATCCTGAAGAGAACGGTCCTAGGGGTCTGCTCTCTCGTCGTGGGGTTCTCGTGGGCTCCCGTGGCCAGGACCTCGGTCTCCTGCAGGTCGTCAGAAAACGGCTCAGGATGAAAAGGCAGGAAGGCCCTGTCGGACGGGGCTATAGGACGAGGGTAAATCCGTTCCAGAGCGTTCGGGAACACTCTCGGAGTTTTTTCTTCTTGGGAATTTGAAGCAACCTCCTGGGCGACGAACATTCTGCAACGGCAAAATCATCATGTCACGGAGTACGATGTGGAGGTGGTGTACATGTGAAGCGGTCAGCAGGAGCAGAGGTATGCCTGAAGTGATCCAGACAGTGTTCGTACCTATCGAGGAAGAGGGAGGACGGAGGGAATTCAAGAATGGGGAACTGTGGGATGTATAGAAAGATGAGTCAGGATGCTATGTGTGCACGAATGTGTGGCTGGATAAACTACCCGCTCAGCGAGTAGCAAGATGAGTCGCCGTGAAGGGGAGGCGTGCGAACGCATTTGCAGGGTCCGCGACCTATCACAGCGCGGCTGTGCGGGCCGTGGCACGGGGCCCGCGGCCTAACATACCTAGGGTCGGCAATTTTTTGAAGTTCTCCTCGTGCGCTCCTCCCCACCTCCCTTCGTCCCGCCCTTCCTCCTCCTCCTCCTCCTCCTCCTCCTCCTCCTCCTCCTCCTTCGATCTGACGGCTGGTCGGGCAGCAGTGGTCAAAGCGGCTCCGCAGAGGAGCCCACCAATCGCACCGGCACCAGCTTCACCGATCCGCATCTAGCTCAGGCGCCTGAGGCACAAGGTTCCCAAGTGTGCGCAACATGAAAACCCATACGGTCTGGCTCGATGCCGTCAGCGACCACATCTAGAACGTTTTCAGAGCGTTCCGGAACGCTCTGAGAAGGCCGCGGCACCCGAGACATCTTCCAGTCGGCGTCAATCCAACATACTTATACTATATGTGCGTCGCCCCCCCAGGGGCGCCGCGCGCACCGAGGAATCTTCTGGCGTATGCGTTGTGGCGGGCGCTTTCTGGCCACACCGCTCGGGAAACGATATACTACAAGATGGGTCAACTACATGGTCGGGTCGGACGCTCGCCTCCCAGGAGGACATCTAGTATTCGTATGTCTCTGTGCGTCCCATCCGGAGCCGCCATACATCAGAGTTTCTCCATTTCTCCTCTCCCGATGTTATCCGCGTCCTGGCTTCGTCTTAGGCCCTCGGCCCTGAATCCACGCTCCGCGGACCAGCGCTCTTCTGGCCTCACCTTTGGCCCCCGCGGGCCAGGCAGGGACGCACCTTGCCCTCCGCGGAGTACCCGGACACACGCGGCGTCCTGAGTTTTTCGGTGATTACAGGGGCCCCGGAAGCCCCGGCCTTTTCCCCGGGACCGGTTCTTCATCCAGAGTCGTTTTTCGACGGTCCCGAGGCCCGGTGAGGGCCCCCCGAGGTCGAACAGGGCCCGAAATAGCCCGTCCTGATGTTTGAATTTCCGACGCGATCCGGTCTGGGCATCGGGCCAGACAGACGGTGAGGCAAACAGACAGACAGGCAGACAGGCAGCCAGACAGACTTTTTTCGTCATCGGCGAGGCGGCGAACTCCGCTCCAGCGAGAAGCTAGAAAGGGGCACCAACTAGCGAACTGGTCGGCGGGCAAGGAGGGGGGGGGTGGAAGGCCGAGAGGAAGAAGGGACGCTCAGACGTCGAAGAGTTCGACGATGAGCAACAGTCAGAAGAAAAACAAAAAAAACAAAGACACAATGAATTGTCGATTCCACCGAAAAAAATTTGGGAACATAGGTAGGAAGTGAAGGGGGAAGACAAAAAAACAGAGAAGATGTGGGGAAATATATAGGGAATCCTGGGATCTGTGTGTAACGTTGTTAGCCGTGTAGCGCACGGCGGGACGCCAAGCTTCCAAAGAACAAGTTGGTCGGAGTTGCATATGTTCGGAGTTGCATTTGGTCTGGCTGGTCTGGTTGGTTTAGTTTTTATTGCATCTGGTCTGGCTGGTCTGGTTGGTCTGGTTTGAGCCTGGTGCTGAGGCTTTAGCTTAGGATTCATGCGAGAGTGGTTTAGGGGAGGTCCAGGGAGGCAGCGCCAACCACTCCCACCGAAAAGCAGTTTCTTTTGTGCATTGCATTTTTTGTTGCATTGCAGTTTTTTTGCATTGCAGTTTTTTTGCATTGCAGTTGTTATTGCATCTGGTCTGGCTGGTCTGGTTGGTCTGGTTCGAGCCTGGTGCTGAGGCTTTAGCGTAGGATTCATGCGAGAGTGGTTTCGGGGAGGTCCAGGGAGGCAGCGCCAACCACTCCCACCGAAAAGCAGTTTTTTGTGCATTGCAGTTTTGTTTGCATTGCAGTTTTTTGTTTGCATTGCAGTTGTTATTGCATCTGGTCTGGCTGGTCTGGTTGGTCTGGTTCGAGCCTGGCGCTGAGGCTTTAGCTTAGGACTCAGGCGAGATAGTTTGAGGAGTCCCGGGGAGGGCGCGACCAGTCCCACCGAAAAGCTGTTTTTTTGCATTGCAATGTTTGTTGCATCTGATCTGGCTGGTCTGATTGGTCTGGTTTGAGCTTAGTGCGTTTGATCCTCAGTTGGATCTCGTCCGGGTGGTCTGTATTTGGTCTGGTCTGACAGTCTAATTGGTCTTGTTGGTTTGGTTTGGCAGGTCTGGTTGGTCTGGTTGGTCTGGCTGATTGGTTTGTTAGTCTGGCTTGGCTGGTCTGGTCTGGCTGATCTCGTTTGGCTGGTCTGGTTGCTTTGGCTTCGCTGCTTCATCTGGTCTGGTTGGTAGAAAAGACGCCAACGACCGAAGCCGGTTTTGGCTCTAGCACGACGGGCTTGTGCGGCATGGTTGCCCGGACAGGCCCGTGCCAAAACCAAGAGTGCAAACACCATACGGTTACTGCAAAGCGATATGCAGGAACAGCACAAGAGTGCGAGCGGTGGAACCTGCACAAGGCCATTGGGCGCGTCCTATGTCACAAGTGCTATCAAACGTCCGCAGCATGTGCAATCCATTCAGTGTACATTGGCATCAACATGTTGGCAGACTCTTCAGATTCACAAGCGATGTTAGACTTGTATACTTCTGTCGCCTCTGACCCCAAATTGCATATCCAGAAGGCTTCGCCTTTTACCGCCGATCCTTTAGTCTGGTCTGCCTGGTCTGGTTGGTCTGGTTGGTATGGCTTTCGCGTTATCTGCTTGGTGCGGCTGGTCTGGTTGGTTTAGTTGGTCTCGCTTGTTGCGTTGTCTGGTTGGTATGGCTGGTCTGGTTGATCTGGTTGGTATGGCTTTTACGTTGTCTGGCCTGGCATGCCTGGTTTGGTTTTGTCTCGTTGGTCTGGCTAGTCTGGCTGGTCTGGTTGGTCTGGCTGGTCTGGTTGGTCTGGTTGGTGTGGCCTTTGCGTTGTCTGTCCTGGTCTGCCTGGTCTGGTTTTGTCTCGTTGGTCTGGCTGGTCTGGCTGGTCTGGTTGGTCTGGCTGGTCTGGTTTTGTCTGCTTGGTCTGCTTGGTCTGCTTGGTCTGGCTGGTCTGGCTGGTCTGCTTCGTCTAGTTCCTTTAGTTGGTCTGGTTGGTTGGCCCGGTTCGTCTGGTGCGGTTGCTCCCGGCTGGTTTGCTTGGTCTGGCTTGTCTGATTGGTCTGGTTGGTCTGGCTGGTTTGGTTCGTCTGGTTCGTCTGGTTCGTCTGGTTGGTTGGCCGCGTCGCGTCGCGCCGTCGTCCTCGTCCCCACCCTCGACTTTCTCGTCGTCGTCCTCGTCGTCGTCTTCGTCGTCGTCAGCGTCGTCGTCGTCGACGTCGTCGTCGTCCTGCCATTTGCGTCGCCGCAACCAGGAGGAGGCTGAAAGCGCTGCTGCGTCAAGCCCCACTGCGGCGGAAAGGGAAGTGGTGGAGAGGAACATCAGCAGCCGTATCAGTTCTTATGCCCCAAAGCAAAGTAAGGCGCTGGGGCTTAAGAACATTGCGCCTCGAGCGGCTCGGGATGTTCATGTGCGTGTTCCTGGGCCCCTTCAGGAATGGAGGGATGGAGGCAGGAAGGACAGGGATGAGGAGGAGGAGCCCCCCCGCTCCTGCCGCCTCGCCCTTGACGAGCCCAGGAGCAGGAGGAGGAGGAGGAGGAGGAGGAGGAGGAGGAGGAGGGGAGGAGGAGGAGGAGGGGGAGGGAGGGAGGAGGGGGAGGAGGAGGGAGGAGGGGAGGAGGAGGAGGAGGAGGCGGAGGAGGAGGAGGAGGAGCAGGAGGAGGGGAGGAGGAGGAGGAGGAGGAGGAGGAGGAGCAGGCGGAGGAGGGAATTGGAGGGGAGGCGGAGGGTGAGGAAGAGGAGGAGGAGGTGGTGGAGGAGGAGGGGACGAGGAGGAGGAGGAGGAGAAGGGGGAGGAGGAGGGGGGGGAAGGAGGAGGAGGAGGAGGAGGAGGAGGCGGAGGAGGAGGAGGGGGGGGGAGGAAGGGGAGAAGGAGGAATAGGAGGAGGTAGGAGGAGAGGAGGAGGAGGAGGAGGGGAGGAGGAGAGGAGGAGGAGCGGAGGAGGAGGAGGAGGAGGAGGAGGAGGAGGAGCAGGCGGAGGAAGGAGGGAGATGGAGGAGGGGTGGAGGGTGAGGAAGAGGAGGAGGAGGGGTCGAGGAGGAGGGGGACGAGGAGGAGGAGGAGGAGAGAAGGGGAGGAGGAGGGGGAGGGGAAGGAGGAGGAGGAGGAGGAGGAGGAGGAGGAGGAGGAGGAGGAGGAGGAGGAGGAGGAGGAGGGGAGGGGAGGAAGGGGAGAAGGAGGAATAGGGGAGGAGGAGGAGGAGGAGGAGGAGGAGGAAGAGGAGGAGGAGGAGAGAGGAGGAGGAGGAGGAGGAAGATAGGCAGGCAGACAGGCAGGCCGAGCAGCCGCCACGAGGCGCGGCCCCCGCCTCGCGGACCGCGGCGCCTCCACGGCGGCCGAGCGCCCAGCGCGCGCCGCCAGGGAACTTCGCGAGGCCTCCGCGGTGGCCGCGCCCGACCACGGCGGCCTCCTCGCCGCGGCGGCGGCGGCGCAGGCGCCTGGCGCGTTCCTCCTCCTCCTCCTCCTCCTCCTCCTCCTCCTCCTCCTCCTCCTCCCTCCTCCCCCTCCTCCTCCTCCTCCTCCTCCTCCTCTTCCTCCTCCTCCTCCTCCTCCTCCTCCTCCTCCTCCTCCTCGTCCTGCTCCTGGCAGCGAGGCCCCGGAGACTCCGAGTCCGGGGGGATCTCCGGGGCGTTCGGCGCGCGGCGCGGGCCCATTCCCGCAGGCCGCAGCCCGCCGCGCCCCCCAGTGCGTGGCCGCGAACGCGGCGGAGAGGTTGGGCACTGCCTCGACACCTCCCAGCCGGGTGCCAGACCGCCTAGACTGTCTGGGAGGCTTGGTCCCCGGCCGTATAGCCGCCTTGCTCCTCCAGCTCGAGCGGCAGTTCGGCGCCTGCCTCGCCAGCTCGAGGTGCCCGCAGGCTGCCGCCTAGCGGCGGCCAGCGGCGAGCAGCGGAGCGCGAGGTGCCCGAGGTCGCCCAGCGCCGCCAGCTCGAGGAGGCCCAGCACGTGAAGGTGTGCGCAGCCAGTCGCCGCCGCCCGGCCCCCCGCCGCCGCAGCCCGGCCAGCTCCCGCAAGCGCCCAGCGCCCGCCTCCGCCAGCAGCGTCGCCACCCCGCGCAGCGTCCCCCGCGGCCGCCAGCGCCAGCGCCGCCCTCGCCGCCGCTGCCCGGCTGCCTGGCCCGCCTGGCGAGTCGTCGCCCTGCTCAGCGCCCGCGCCGCAGGCGCCCGCGGGCGCGCGCCTAGCTGGCACGCGGGCGGGGCGCCGCCGGCTCGCCGCCGCCAGCAACGCGGCGCACTGCCCCGCGCGCAGCGAAGCAAGCGGAGCGGAGCGCCTCGGCGTTGTCCCGCTGAAGGGTCCCCGCGAGGCTCTGGCACGCCGCCGCGAGCGCCTCCGCGTCTCCGCGCGCCCAGGTGCGCAAGAGTGTCTGCGCCGCCTTTCCGGCGCGCCCGAGGGCCTCCAGCGCGAAAGCCGTCAGCGCTGGGCCCGGGTAGCGCGCGTGCTCGCGTTCCTCCCAGGCAGCGGCAGCGGCGCCGTCCCGGGCGGCGCGGCCCTGGCCCGCCGGCGTGTTCGCGCCGAGAGAGGCACCAGTAACCACCAGGTCGACGTAGGCAACGCTGACCGTGGGGTCTGTGAAGGCCACGTCGAGGCGAGCGGCCTCCACGATGCCGTCGGGGCGCGCGCGGTCCCAAGCGGGCACGGATTGCTCCGTGGCCACGCTTGTCGCGCCGCGGGCGCCGAGCCAGCGGGCGAGCCAATCCCGGACGCCGTCGGGTCGGCCCCGCAGGGCGCGCCCTCCTCCTCCTCCTCCTCCTTCTCCTCCTTCTCCTCCTCCTCCTCCTCCTCCTCCTCCTCCTTATGATAGGCACGTCCCGCTACGTCAAGAGGGTGGCCAAAAAGAGCAAAGTAGCTACGCGGATAGGTTCTAGGGTACATTCCAAAGTACATACGAAAAACGTAGAAAGTAGCAACCAAAAAAATAGGTTCCAAAGTACCAACGGCTTTTTGCAATGCGGCGTCGCCGATGCAACGCCGCAAAGACTGGTGCATCGATTCGTTGGCCGACCAAATCCACGCCCATCGAAACGGACGGGGCGCGCGCGTGGGAAGTCGGCGACGGCCTGCTGAAACAACCAGCATCATGCCTCATAATGAAGAGCCGCCCGCGCTAGCTGGAAACGAAACAACTGAAACCATTCGCTGGGACAGCAAACCCACAGACTGCGCGCGCCAAAAAGGCAGGAGCTATAATGGCGACGTTACGTCGCGGGGGCGGCTGCGCCCATAGTTGAACGTCCGCGCGCACCGCCGCGCAACTGCCAGACCGTGATCGCGCGGTGACCCTGGTCGGGGATCACCGAGCGCATCGCGGCACTTCTGCCGCTGCGCCGCTGCCCAGCTAAGTCCTGGGCGCGCGGGGGTGCGGCGTTTCTCGAGCGCTACGAAAAAGCCAGAGCAAACCTGGCTGATAGTGCAAGTCGGGAGCGCCTACGGACGAAAACGACCAATGCGGGCGATGCAGCAGCCTGCGAAACGCGCTCGGAATAATTGCTTGCACGGCCAAGCACTTGCCCCACTGCACTCAGGAATTGTCCTGGGCAATGCATGATGCGGTTTCGCAGTGCCCGCCCGATGGCCCCGCCCCCGTGACCCCGCCCGCGACGCCCCGCCCGCGCGGTCGCGACCGATAAGCCGAACTTACAAAATCTGTGCCGTCCGTGAGACCACCAACGGGCCCACTGGCGAGCGGCCCCGCACGCGGGGCAAAACAACCGAACCCAGTGCGCGCGCCCTTGCCGAGACGGTCCCGCCGACGAGCCCCCGCCAGCATGATCTAAACCAAACGGCATCGTCATGGGCCCCGCGGGGCCCCGCCCATGTTGCCCCGCCAGGGGGGCCCCGCCCTCGCAGCCCCGACCCACTGACACCGCCAACACGACGGTATCAGCGGGCCCCCCTGCACCGCGGGGCCGAGCCCCTCGGGCACCGCTCGTGCCTCCACTGCAACGAGCCCCACCCGAGCGGCCCCGCCCACTCGGCCATGCCCAAAGGCCGACGCCCACGCGCCCCCCCCCGCCCATGAATCTACGCCCACTCGCCGACGAGGCCCACCCAGCGAAACGACATAGCCACGCGCGCGCGGACCGCGTGGCTAAACCCATCGGGCCCATGCCCCGCGACCAGCTGATAAGCACAGCCCGCGCGCCCCTTGTTTACAGGGAGGGGTAAAGGCAACCGTACTGGCCCGCGCATGACCGATCTCGCAATCGGTCCACTATCGATGTCGCTATCGATTTCACTATCGATATGACTACGCTCTCACTATTGGTCCCACCATCGATCTAACTATCGCTCTCACTGTCGATCTCATGATCGGCTTCACGATCAATCTCACTATCGACCTCACTCTCGGTCACTACAGATGTCACTAGCGACCCCACTACCGATCCCACGATCGATCTCGCGATCGGTGTCACTATCGGTGCCCCCTTATCGATGCCACTACCGATACAACTATCAACCTCTCTATCGAACTCACTATCGATGAGAATCGATCTCAATATCGATCTCACGATCGATGTCGGCATCGAGCGTGCCATCCGACATCCTCCGACGAGTTGCTGAGCAACTCAGCGCGCTGGCTTGCTGGGACTGACCTCGAGAGCGGGCTTGACGGCTGGCTCGGCCATGCAATTGGAGGAGCCGCGCGCCTCCTAATCAATGCAACTCGCATGGCAGTGCTTCGCTCGGCGGGCTGGCGGCAAAACGCGAAGCGTCGCCTATGTGAGAGGACGAAGATGCGGCCCGAGAAGATGGCAGAATATGATGAACTGAATGTTCCTGAGAGCACTGCGCTCTCTTCTCCTGGGTGCCCCATGTCACCGTAACCCATGTCCCCGACAGCAAGGCGTCCTCGCCCAGCTCAGCCCTTGAGGGAGCACATCTTCGACGCCCACTCCATGACGTCCTGGCGCATCGCCTTCTCGACGCCCGACTGCTCCTTGATCTGCTTCCTGTAGTTGTTGATCTCGCGGCGCAACTTGGGCGGGTTGCTTGAGTTCTCCTTGTAGGTGTGGATGAGCAGGGCCGTGTACTTGGTGGCCATGGCGTTCCAGAGCACCTTGTTCGTGTCGTCGATGACGCTGGTATCAACCTGGTACTCGAAGACCTCGGACCACTCCAGCGCCTCCTCGAAGGCATGCTGCACCGCGTCGATCTTCTCCTGGTAGGCCGAGCCGTCGATCAGCATGATGGTCTCGAAGGCGCGCTCCAAGACCTCCTCAATCCCCCCATTGCCGTCGGTCATCCCGCAGTCCCACGGGTCGCCCTCGTCGTCGCCGCCACGGCTGATCGGCTTGAGAACGTTCGTCTTCTCAGAGAGCACCCTGATGGTAGACGTCTTAGCCACCGAGCTCGCCGTCTCGGTCTTCTGGCCAGCGTTAGTCGCGTCAGTCTCCAAGCCGCCCATGCCCGAGACCATGCCAGCTGACTTGATGGCCTTGAGCGTTGCGATCATGCCCTGGATGATGTTCTTCGCATTGCCGTGCCGCAGTCGGCTCTCGTCGTCGGGCGCCAGGCCATCCCAGCTCGCGACGTGGGTGTTGAGCGGTGCCCAGTTCTTGATCATGTCGGTCGCAGCCTTCAGCTTTGTACCCGAGGCGTCGGTCAGTCACTCCGCCTCTGCGAGCTTCAGGAGGATGTCACAGTAGGATTCCGCATGGTCAGGCTGGGTGCAATTCATGGCGATGCCGTCGAGGACGTGCTGGAAGATGGCAGCGCCGCTCCCTCTATGGGCCTCAACGCCCCTGCCACCCGCGGCCAAGACAGATTCGATCACGGGAATGACGCTGAGACGCGTCGCATCATCTGCCAATGCATCTGCATTCAAGGCCGACGCCAGCTGCCCGAGGCCCTGGCTGGCGTTGAACTTGTTCACGGAGGACTCCTGCTTCTGGATATCCGACAAGGCCTTCGCCCACACGGAATGTTTCTCTGGCAAGCCAATCTTCGCTGCAGTCACCAACGCCTTTGTCTCGGCCAGCCTCGCGGTCAGAGCCTTGCCATTCGGGTCATTGGACGGGTCGCCCTGCGGCAGGTCGGCGAGGTACTTCTCGAACAGCGCCGTCAGCTTAGACTTGAAGCCGTCGATTGAGCCTGGCCGACAATACATGGCGAACATGGCCACCTTATTCAGAGCGATCGCCATGTTACCCGACTGCACAAACTCCGCTACGGTCTTGCACTGCTCCATCTTGCTGAGCAGGCTGCAAACTTCGGGCCAGTGCTCCTGCGTCTTGGTGTAGCACTGCGTGCACTCATCCTGGGCAGAAGCTCACGTTGGAAAGCGCTGAGGGGGAGGGTGCTCGTACACTCCGAAGGTGCAGCCCTTAAATCTGGCGATGTGCCGCCTTCCCCGCCCAGCCCTGCGCCTCAACTCCTGATCACCTATACCCATACATGCCCAACCTCAGCCGCCCCTAGCCCACCCAGGCCCTCCCTCCACCAGCATCGCGCTCAATCACTAGTATTATCGAGGCCGGCCTCGTACACCCCCCCCGAGTCTTTCGCCCGCCCTCGAATTGCGCGATCTGACCCCGTCTCCGCCCACCCGCCCACTAGGCCCCACGCCACCCTCAGGCACCACAAACTGCGTGAACCACCTGCCCACCCCCAAGGGCCACAATCTCCAGAGCGCGAGCACCCCCCACGAACGCCAACGTGAACTCGCACTCGCACGGCCCTGAGGCTGGTGTAGAACTCCGAGCGCTTCACCGACAAGTTCAGGTGGCGGAGGCACGCTTGCCCAGGGCACTGCGACTTGGCCTCCCCCATTTTAGTTATGGAATCGTGGTAGGCAATCTTGTCTGGGCTGGCACTGCACAGGAGAGCCTTCAAGCACTGCGCCATCGTGTTGACGACATCGTCGAAGGCCTCATCCTCGGGGCAGTTGTTGTCGATCCAGTCGAGGCAGGAGGTGCAGAACTGAACAAGTTGGGATCGGCCGCCTTCGCCAGCATGGATGTGATGGTTCAGCGCCTCGGTGAAGAACGCGTCGCACTGGCTGATCTTGTCCGCCTGGCTGCCGTCCAACGTGATCACCCTGGGGTACGTCGGCCTGTACGTGAGGCTTCCATTGCCCTCGGCGTGCTGGACCTCCCACGGCGCAATCATATAGAAGAAATCATGCATGCACATGTCAGGCTTCTTCAAGAGGTCGCCCACCTTCGGGGCACGGCAAGGGTTTGCAAACACAGGCCAGTGGCTGCGCGCGCGGGTCGCCTCCCCCCGCCATACCCCGACCCGCGCGCGCAGTCCTGCGACCTCTGGTTGGGTGCCCCAGCGATACCCCTAGGACCTTAACCTTCAAGTTATCCAACTTCCACTTGCTCGGCATGTCCTCGTTGTACTTCTCCAGGATATTCAGGAAGCTGTCGAGCTTGCTCTTCGGGATCTCTCGAAGGGGCTTCTCGACGATCCCGCAGATCGCATCGCACACCGAGATGTGCTCCTTCAGCTTGTCAGCGGTCTCCGAGCCCTCTGGGGTGGGGCTGGCCTCCATGATGCCCTCGTGCGACTCCCTGGCCCAGCGAAGCTCGCGGCCCATGGCCGCGCCCGACCAGCACCTGCTCGTGTCCAGAGCTGAAATGCGCCTATCCACGAGCTCCTCCACCTCGGACTTCTTGGCATCGGACATGACGGATCTGGCGCCTCCGCGAGGCCTCGCGCCAGGCGTCCTCGGCGGCCTGCACTCGGAGGGGGCGACGACGGACCGCGAGCAAGCCATCGCCGCAGGATTGAGCTGCGGCCCAGACCCCGCTGCAAGCGCGCCCTGCTGCGGAGCCGCGGGCGAAGGGCTGCCGCCGAACGAGCTCTCGCCACTGGCAGCAACAACCGCATCCTCGGCCTCTTTGGCCCTCCGCTCGATCTCCGCTTGCGTCTTCCTGTAGTTCTCCGCCCTCGCAATCAGGGAATCGATGGTGTAGGCCTCTGTGCGCGCATTCACGCAGATGGGCTTGAACTTGCCAGTGGTGGAAAGGCCCTGCGACAACTGCGCCCCGCACGCTCGCACTCAGATGCTTGTGAACGTCTCGGCGACGAGCTAACGCCGTCATGCGATCTCATTCGCCGCCCCCTCCTCCCCTGTTCACGGCATTCCTTCGGCCATGCCGCGGATCAGGCAGGGGAGGGGGAGAGGGCAAAGGGGCGCACATGCGGCCAGGAACAATCCAGGGGGGCAAGCTGGCGATAGAGGGCGGGGGCGACGAAGCGCAAGCGTCGGGGAAGCCCCGACGCCCCCTCCAAGTTTCGCGTGGAGGGGGGGGTCGTGCCAGAAAACATAAGGAAACAAAGCCCCGTGATCAAGCATCCGAGCGTGAGGCGTGCGTCTTAACGCTGCCCGATCCTTGCGCACGTGATCGTACGTGCCCAAAGCCTGCGCATCGAAAGTCTGCTGGTCTGGCGTCATCTTGTGCGCAATCATATTGGCGTAGATCTCGTTCGTCACGTTGTACTCCAAGTACGGCCGCTGCGGGTTGGGGACCAAGATGCCCTTGTAGGTGTTCCCCTCGTGGTCGGGCAAGTCCTGGAGCTTGATGCCCAGCGCCTCGGGCTCCTCGTGCAGCACGTCTGAGACGAGCTGCCCGCGGGTTATGCCGACCATCGGCTTCACGACCGCGATGATGAACTGGCTACCCTCGTTGACGGCCGTCGGGAAGAAGGACTTCGCGGCCTCGCCCTTCTCGATGCGCTTGGACTCCTCCCAGCATCCGTGTATGTGCGAGCCCTCCTCGTTGACGCCCTCCTGGACCTTCTCCAAGCTGCCGAACTGGGTGAAGCCCTTGCAGTACCGATCGAAACACGTAGTGCAGGTTGGCACCGTTGCATCTTGCACCGCCATGCTGACATCGGTGACATCGCACGTGCCGCACTGGAAGGAGTCAGGCGCAGCCAATCTCGCCAGCGCCGACGCGGCCGAGTGGGCAGCAGCGGCAGAGGCATCTTGAGAACCACGACGCCTGCGGCCCTGGCCACAGGGAACCTTCTGCGGGGGCTTCGCATTGTGGTCACCACGCTTGCCCATGTCGAGAGAGCGGTGTTGAAATCGGGCGGTGCTGCTGGCACTGTGCCCTGACACAAAAAGGTGTCGTTAAAGCTCGGTGTTCAAGCCTTGCTTGAGCATAAATGGCAATATCCGCCAAAAGGGACATGGAGACGGAAAGGGGCGGGCGCCCAGACAACCGTCAACTCACCGACAAGATGTGCATACTCTGAGTGGCGACAGTCGCACCGTTGACAACGCAGCGAGGCTTTCACCGTCACATCGGGCCGAGAGTTCGATTCGGGCGGCACGGCTGTGGATCTGCTCCTGAAACTCAGAATACCCACTGAGCTACCAGCTTCACTATCGCCCTCCCCAGCCCCAGCCCTCACCCTGATGATAACCGCCCTTCCCCCACTCCCCACGACGACAATTCCAGCGCCCGCCCCATCGAGCCCCCGATATTGGGCTCGCCCTCGCTCTCGCGCAGCTCCGCAATCACTCCGACAGCACTGCTCAGCCCGCGGGGGGAGGGGAGAGAGATATCGTGGGAGGCACGTCCCGCCCATGCAAAGCCGATGGCAATGAATGCGACGAGGGATGCGAGCGCGTGGCGAGGACGAGGCGGAGACTGCAAACGCACGCGGGGGGGGCTCGCGAGCGGCGCGCGGGGCTGTCCTCCAGCGGCCGAGACGTCCACGCCGACGCCGACCCAGCGCCGGCGTTCACAGAGCGATGCACGGGCGCGGGGGGAGGGATTGGGAGGAAGAGGAGGAGGAGTCGAGCCGAGGGCAACGACGACCGAGGAGAGGGATGAGGGTGCTGGCGAGGAGATGGCGAGGGGTGCTGAAGGGGATGACCATGGCGACGGAGGGGACTGAGGAGGGGCAGTGAGAGGGAGAGTTGGAGATGGCGAAGAGAGTACACACAATCAAGAGGAGCATGCATATGAAAACGGAAATGATGTGAGCGAGGGCGTGCATGGGGTGGATAGGGTGACCAGGCGGGCGAGGGGCGGGGCGCGAGGGGTGGAGCAGTGGAAGGACTAAGGCAGAGGACGACGATGAGGAAGGATGTTCACTATCACAATAATTACGTCCTCGCATGGCTCTGGACCAACCTCTGAGCGCCCTGCCCCGCAATGGCACTCAAACCCGAGTGAAGATGAGCGGCAGACGAGCACTGAGTGGCACAGACGTCCCCAGCACCTGGAATTCACAAACGCCTTTGAAACATGACCCGAATCAGGCAGTGATGAAGCCGACCCATGCAGCGAGCAAACGGCGACACCGCCACGCCCACACGCATAGCAGGCTGATATTGTGGCGACCTGGCCTCGACCCATCCCTCCCCACACCCCAATTACAATCGACATACCCCTCATACTTGTTAGCATCGCATGCCCCGCTCCCGCCCATCCCTTACTCCCGCCACCCCTGCCGCCCCATCACACTCACGGAGGGAAAGCCTGTGAGAGCTCGCTAAGCACCATGCTAGGGCTCTGGAGCTTGTGGCCCAGCAAATCCAAAGGTTTGATTTCCTCGGGTGGGAGCGGTGAGGGCCGCGGCTGCCGATCGGGCCTTCTGCCCGCTGTCGTAAGTGCTGGAAGCAGGGCCGCCAAACTCTGGCTTCAAAAGCCAATTGCGCTTTCTCTTGAGCGGGGGCTGGATACTGTTGCCCGAGTCTGAAACGGCCTTGGTCGGGGTCCACAGGCCCTCGCCTGCGTCGTGCACCCTCGCTGGCGTACACACGCCCATCGGAAACAAACTGTCATGACCATGACGGGGCTCGGAGGGAGCAAACTGCGATCCTACGTCGGACGGGGGCTTCTCTGGGCTCAAGCTATCGGGCACTTCCAAAACTTCATTGGGATCGAAAGCGGCACGCTTGCCCGAAGCTGACGGGGTCTGCGATGCCCCGACGCCCGCGTGAGAGCCCGCGGCGCTCTCAGCAGACCTCTGGGCGAGGACGTTGGCGCTCTTATATGCGGCTGAGTCCTCAGCGCCCGACTGCCCCGATGCCAGGGCAGACGCGCCCTCGCCCGCATGCAGAGTGAAACGGTGCGGTTGGAACAACGCCCTCTCTACCCTGGGGGGCAACCAGTCGGTGGGAACGGATGGCACCATGCCGTTCGCGCGCCGAATTTCGGCCACCTCAGCGCGCCATCCAGATTCTATGAAAGAGATGTCCACTCCCTGCTGTTCCGCGCCCGCCTCAACGACAGTGGGCTCCTCTGGCTCCTCCCGCTCTGTCGCCTGCGACTGTGAACCGCCAGCGTCCCTCTCCGTCGGGCATGACGACTCCCCTGGCTTCGACCCGAGAATCAGCAGAGTCAAGGGCACCTCGACGTCGATGCGTTTTTTCATACGATATCGGCCGACTTGGGTCAGTCACTACGAGGTTGAAGTTTCCAGTAAGGTGGACGTCCATGGCGGTCTCTGCTCAAGAGAAAACTCGGCTGTCGTCGGCGGCGCCCTGCCTTGACAAAGCCTGGGCACAACGGCGACATGACGAAATGTGAATATATGACGATGGTGATGGTGCGTGTATGATGACGCATGGTGCATGTGCGTTTAGGTGGCATGCCAGACAATGATGACGATAAGTTGAACATGCTTGGCGGGCCGTGAATAGACGACGGTGGTTAACGATGATGGTAGATGTTGCAGCGGTCGCGCAACGACGGTTATTGATCAATCATGTTGCCACTTAACACCTAGCGCCGCGTTGCCCGAGCAGGCGCGCGCGTGGCGCAGCGTGCGGACGCGCGCCCCAGTCGCGCCCCAAGACGGCGCCGCACTGCGCGGGACTCCGAGAACAACCGCACCCAAAGCGGGGGAAAAAACAACAAAAACAAAACCATGCGCCCGAACCATATGAGGGGGGAGAGTGGCGACGCAACCGAACTCGGCGATGCCGCGCTCCCCGTTCCGGAAACCTGCACATGTAACCCAAAGCGGGTGGATATGTGCGGAACGGCCCGCGCGGCACCGCGGGTAGACCCAATTTGTCTGCAGCGGGCGCAGAGCCCCCTGGCCCCAGCCGCGCGCTGGAAGCTGACCCCGAAGCCCAGGGCCTTGACAGTTCGCACCGAGACGGCGCGTCTCGCCGCGCGAAACTTGCAGACGGCCCCGCGGCTGACGCACACTTGAATTTCCGAGCACAGAGCTCTCGGGCGCAAAACATGGGCGCTATAAGATAGGGGCCTGCTACCTGCCAGGGCGCGAGCAAACGCAGGCCCTACAAGACAAGGCCCCGAATCACGCGGCGCGCCTGCCCCTGCCGCGAATCGCGCGCTCGGGGCTTCAAGGGCCCAAGTAGACGGGGCGGCCCAAGCATATGTATTTTCCCCGAGACCGCACGCGCAGCGCCGCGGCCCCCGACGGCCCCAGGCGCGCTTAGCTCGGGTGTCAAAACCCCGAGCCACGCGCTGAGACCCCACTGCGAGAAACGCGCCGCGCGTTGCAGGCCGTAAAGGCACGCTCGCACGCGCTTAATCACCCGTCCCCGCCATGCGCATTGAGCCGCGTCCCCAGCGCCATTGCGCGCGGTAGCGCCGAGGCGACGCATCAGAAGCCCAAGCCCTAAGCCCTCTTGGGCTCGGCCCCCGACGAGCTCCAACTCCCGAGCGCCAGCTCCTCCGCCGACTGGCCCCGAACCTTGCGCCCGTGGCTATCGGGCCCGAGCCCATGCCCTCACCTTGACATGCGACGCCCTCGCAACTGCGCCGAGCATGAAGCCCAGTGCCCGACGCCCTGGGCACGAGGGCGCGCGGCCGTCTGAGGCGGCAAGGCGCCCGCGGCGCCAATCCCCAACCGCCTGCCCCGCGCACGGCTCCTCGCACTGCCGCGCGCATGTCTCCGCCCCCTTGCCGGGGCGCCTCAGCACCGAGCCACGATCAGCTTTCGGCTCGGACGGTGAGCCCGAGCCCCATGTCCCAGAGGCCCTGGGGTTGTGGTCTCGGCCCCATTGCCCTGAGCCATCAGCCCATGCGCGTCGGGCGAGGCCGCGGGCAATGGCCAACCCGCCCAACGCTTCAAATCATCATTGGCCCCGAGCGCTCGAGCCCAACCCCGAAGTCTCACATCGCGCCCGCAGCCCGATAACCTAAACACTCGGCATTCGAAGCTTGGCCAATGGACCTGGCCAGTCGGCTGCCACCGCACTTGATTCTGCCACCAGGCACAGCGTGCCAACCTCGAGCGAAGCGCATGCGGCCCCAAGCAGTCGGCCGTCATCCCCCCGCAGCAGCCCTGACTTGGGCGCTGCCAGCGGCCGAGGCCCTGCCCCCTCGGCTCTCGCCCCTAACCCCTAATGCACCAGCCCGATGCGCCGCGGCCCCCGCTCGAAGCGCAATGCCCTGGCGCAATGGCACTGCGCGCCGCGCACCGTGCCCCGCGCCCCCGAGTGCGCTGAGCGGCGAGCCATGCGCTTGGAGGAATGCCAACGGCTGGGCACGACGCCAGTTCGGCAACCACAGCAACCTCTGCACTTCGCATCGCCGACACCTTGCGCGCGACCCCAGCGCCATCGCTCTGACACTGTGGGCGGCCCTCAACGGTCGTGCTGCCACCCGCCCCCCCACGCCCGCCCACCCGCCGCCTGCCCGCCCTCGACCCGCGGCCACCATGACTGCGCCTGCGCCCGATGCAAACGCCCGCCGACATCGACCCTGGGCCGCCCCGATCCATTGAGCCTCGGCCGCAACGACACGCGAACAAGCGCGTGACCAACCAGCACATTGGGAACGCCGAACCAAGCGGCGCCGACCCATTCGGCACAGACATCGAATATCCACGTCGACGCCACCCTGCGGCCCAGTGCCGATGGCGCGAACATGTGCCATTAGCCCGCGATTGGCCCACAACCCAACAAACCCCATGCATCGAGACGCCCTCGCGCGCCTCGAGAACTGCCGCGCGTCGGCGACGAACACACTGAACCTCGAACTACGGGCCCGCTGCTGCCCACCTATCAGCCGCCGCCGCGAGCGCGGCTGCGGCCCCGCACACGGCGACGGCGACCTCGGCGGCGCGCCTCCCGCGAAACGCGCGCGCATGCCGTCGATTCCGATCAGCAACCAGCAACACGAAGCCCGATATACCTGCCCCACTCGGCCTTCAAAGCAAGCCCTGGGCGTTCCATGGCTTGCCCTGCACCGTCGGTCCCGACGGCACCGAGCCTAGCTCGGCTCTCACATTGAAAAAGGACAGAGAATCCTTGAACCAGGACCGCTCGGGCCGCCACGCGCGCGCGGGCACAGAGAGCAATGCTCACGGCCCACCGCATTCATTCCGCCTGCGCTTAGACGCCCATGCCGATGCCGCCGCGAGCTCCCAGCGCCGCAAATGCTTAAGGCACTTCGCCTAGCCATGCGGGCCGACCCAGCCGCCCCCCGCCACCCCCCTCCGCCACCTCGCCTCGCCGACTGCGCCGACCGCCTCCCGCCGCGTGGCCCCGAGCACCAGCTTTCCCTGCGAAGATCGACAATATTGTGCCCCGTGTCGCCAACTGGGCACGACGGCTACACATTGCGCGCGCAACGCCCCTTGCAGCCTGCAGCTCTCGGCCCCGCTACTTGGGACCTGGGCACCGCGCCCTGCTCGCCCCGCGGGCGAACGACCCCCTGGCCCGACCTGGTCACGGCGGTTAACATTCGGGTCAGGGCGCGCCCCCAGCGGGCCGAAACACCTCGAGCCCGATGTGAGGCCCGCCCAGGGCTGGGCGATCGGCTACGCGGCTCGCGCCATAACGATTGGGGCCCGTGGCCCGACGCATTGAGCCCCGAACATGACATTGGGCGCCTCTCGAACCGTGGCCCGCCAGCTAAAGCACCCGAAGCCGATGCCATATCGACGCAGATCCGCAATCGGCGCGGCGGCCGAGCCCTGAGCGACATAGGTCAAACACGGAGCGATCACCAATGCACCCATGACCGAACTCGTCCAACCTGCGAACGGGGGGTGTTACCAGCATCCAATGTAAAGGGATTTGCCCCGCCAATATCAAGCAGCCATGGCCTAGCCGCGGCCGCGACCCCTTGACCTTTGTTTTCGCAATGAGGATGCCGAACGCGAACGGCGCGGACCCGCGGCTGCGCGCGCGCATCCTGGTCAGCGCAATTCAGGGCCATCGCCGAGACGTCCTGCGCGCCGCGACCATCGACTGCACCAGGTTGGCCGTCGGTGCCCTTACCCCAAACTCCAACCCCTGCCATCCCGCGCGCGCCCGCGGCAACGCGCGTGCCGTCGCGCACCGCGGGTCGCCCGACTTCCGCGGGTCGCGAACCCGTTGGCCATGCGGACGGAGCCCGCCTGTCAGCCTCCACGTCCCGCGCACAGAAAACCAGAACTGTCAGATCCCTGGCCCCCGCCCCCAGAGGCCCGCTGCATCCAGCCGCGAAGCCCGCGTGCCACGGGCGGTGCGCCTATCACCTCCCGCCACCCCCCCCGCCAGCGCGCGTCGTTGGAGCAAAGGGCAATCGAAACCACTGGGCACGGGAAACGAAGCCCGAAATTTGCAGGGGGAGACAGCCACAAACTCCCAGCGCCCCCCCCACCACCCACCACCACCCTCCTGCGGCGCGGCGGTAGATCGCGGCCTGCCGCTGCTACGGCGCGGCGGGGCAGGCGCGCGCCGCCGAGCGCCCGCGCTGGGGCGGCGGGCTGCAGGTGAAGGCCACCGCGCCCGACGCGACGGGCGCGATCGGCCACGCACTGCAAGAGGCTGCGCACAGCCAGCCATCGACTTCACTGCCCGATCATAGCGCCCACGCCGCCGCAGCGAGGGCCCCCGCGCGGCCCGCTGGAACCACAAATGCAGCGCTTTGAAAAATATGCAGTCGGCGCAAATCGGCGATCGGCCGATGCGGCATGGGAACGGCCCCGAAACGCATACATGCGAAAATTCCATGCGACAAATACATGCGTATGTATTTCGTTCAGGCCCAGGTGCGTTGGTTTTTCAGCGCGGGGGTAGATTGCGACAAGTTCACCACCTGGCGCCCTGGAACACATGTTATTTTAATACATGCAGCTGGCGCCCCTGCCCGCAGACCACGCTGCTGCCGAGCTCGAAAATGGGCCGATGGCGGAGCTCGAAAATGCAGCGGGAATACAAATATCTCCAACCGACATCTGTGGTCTGATAGCGCGACCAACAATACATCGGCCAACCCCAGGATGAGCACGATAATCAGTTGCCGATACCCCACCTCGCCCAGATACAGTCCAAGGTACCCCCCGAAGTACTTCCCGAAGTACCTACGGAATTCTTGTTCTGGTACCAGTCGGAACCAAAAGTACATCCCGAAGTACCGTCGGAATGAAAATGTACCTCCCAAAGTACCTACCCCCAAAAAAGTACCTCCCAAGGTACCTACCAAGGTACCTACCAAAGTACCTACCAAAGTACCGTCGAATTCAAAACGTACCTACCAAAGTACCGTCGAACTCAAAAAGTACCTACCAAAGTACCGTCGGCCAGAAAAAGTACATCCCTGGGTACCTAAAGTACATCCCAAAGTACCGTCGGACTGATAAAGTACCTACCAAGGTACCAACCAAAGTACCGTCGAACTCAACAAGTACCTACCAAAGTACATTCCAAGGTACCTACCAAAGTACCTACCGAAGTACCTACCAAAGTACCGTCGAACTCAAAAAGTACCTACCAAAGTACCGTCGGCCAGAAAAAGTACATCCCGAAGTACCGTCGGAGGTACAAAGTACCTCCCGAAGTACCTACCAAAGTACCTCGCCGAATCCGGATACCGAGCAAGGTACTGCAGAAAGTACATACCAAAAATCTACCCCAGAGAAAGACGCGTCGGCGACATGCCCGAGGTAAGACAGCGCGCCCAAAACTACTTCCATCGCATCAGGCGCGAGGGGCAGGAAAGCGCGCCCGCTCGCGCGGGCGCTGGCGCCGCGGAGAAGCACGCGCGCGAGGCGCGCCCAAAGGACGGGGGCGGTGACGTCGCCAGGGGGCCGCGCACGGACGCGATTCGGAATGATCGCGAAGCGCGCGCGGCTTAACTCGCAATGCTACAGCGGACGGACCAGCGCGCCCAGGTCCTCGACACCGCCGCGCGGGCTACCCAGCGCCCGCGAGACGCCATGTGCGACGCTCGCCCCAAACACGCAGAGCCCATGGCCCCGCCCCACAGTGAGCAAGCGTAGAGCTTCTGCCCCGAGCGCACAGAGCACAAGGCCCTGGCGCTGGGCGCAGACCCGCGCATCCCCCCCCGCCCGCACGCCGAGACTACATGCCCAAAGCCGCGGCGCATCGCGCGCGAACCCTGTGCCCGACGCCGCAGCCATCTTCCCCAAGCCGCTTGCCGATGCTAACATGATCCCGAAGCACCCGAGGCGGCGGGCACACTCGCAGAAATTGTGGTTCACTTGCGCTGGCCATCGGGCAGGATTTCGGCGGTGGTGTCCGCGCGCCCGCCCACGCACGCACGCATCCCCCCTGCGCACCCCATGGCAGCCCTGCCGACCGAGACGCAGGCACCCCGCCTGGCAGATCAACGCACGAGCTTCCAGCAATGACCGCGATGCCGAGCGCCCATGCTCAGCCATCCCTGGGCCCCAGGCCCCGACATCGACAGCGGGGCAAGCATCGCCGACCCACGGGCACGACGGCGCGCGACGGCCCGAATATTCGGACCGACAGCCCGCGGTGCTCTCTGGCGCAAATGCCGAGGGTGCGACGCGACCAGTCATGATGGAGCGACGACGATGTCAAGCTGGGGCCGCGGGCCGCGGTGACTGTTGGGAGGGGGGATGATTCTGGCCCTGCGTTCATGGCTCTGCGCCGCGCGCTACCAGCCCAGGGGCGCGGCCTGGGGCCCAAGGCGATCGGCTGAGCGCACGGGGCCACGCGACTTTGGTCGCTGCGCATAGCCGCTTGATGCAACGGCTCGAAAACGGCAGCGGGCTAGCTGCAATGAGATAACGCCCCGATAGCTGCGGACACGCGGCCTCGGCCCTGGCACCATGGCACGGGGCCGACAGCGCCGAGGACAGCATCCCAGAGCTCGAGGCCGCAACCCCGCGCGCTTGGGCCGCAGAGAGCCTCGCGTAAAGCTCAGGCACGGCCCCGATGCCCGAGGCGCGCGGCGCGGGTGCTTCAGGCGCGGGGGCCGCAACCCCCGAGGCGCAGCGAACGGCCCGTTCCCGAAACCGAAGGCCGAAACAAACATATGCCCCCTTCGGACACCTGGCGCCCGGCATGCCGCAATACCGCATTACCCCGTGCTCGGGGCCGCGGGGCTCGGGCCCAACCGTTTCCTACCCGATCGGCCGACGGCATGCGCCCTTCGTCTCGTCGGCCTGCTTCCGCGAAGCTCGCGGCCCAGCGCGCGCGCGTCAAGGGTCGCGGGGCCCGCGCCCAGGGCGCTGCGCACATTGGCAGCCGCGGGCGCGGGGCTGGCGGTGCATTTCATTTTGCTTCACGATTGCGGTGGGCTCTGCACGGCGCCCACGACCCATGAGTTGAAGCCAGACGCGTGGAATTCGAGACTCGGCGGGCGGGTCGCGCTCTCGGCCCAACGGTATCGGGCGAGGCGCCGCTGGCCGAACCATTCGGGCAGCGCGCAGGGCAGCTCAATCGCCTTTGCCTGCGCCAGAGCGCCCCATTGCACCTCCGACAACGGCGCGCTTGACACTTGCGCGCGTTGCCAGGCGAACTGCTGCGCACCGGGCTTTGCGTGGGCCGCGTCTGTTCGCGAGCCGTCGGTGGCCCCGTCCAGCGCCGAGCTGCCACGTCGCGACCAGGGTAGGAATACATGCGCGACTGGTGCGCAAAGGGATTGGGGGCGCGCCCTGGCAGCTGCGCCGCCGCGCCCGCGCCCTCGCGGGCGCGCGAGTGGGGCAATGAGCAGCCCGCGCGCGCGCCTCCAGAACACGGCGGGCCAAGTGCGCCAACGGACGACAACGGCCCCCGCTGCGCGCATGCGACAGCGGCCCACAATTGCCTGACAGCGATAAGGCGGAAGCCACATGCGTCGCGGCGCTGTCGGGCCCGCGGGCGCATGCCCCTCCCCTCACGGGCCGAGCGCCCCATGCCCCGCCCCCGCGCGCAAGCCGTCGGGCCCCGACGCGCGCGGAGTTCTGCAGCACTGAAGAACGCCACAAGACCGAACGCAACGGTTTTGCGATATGCCCGCGACATCTGCGCCCGCTGCCCGCGAGGCGCGGCTTGGTCGACCCACTGGCACGCGAACGGCGCGACAACCTGACGGGCCCTCACCGACGCGATACTTTTCGCACGCGCGCGCCGTGCGCGGGATGCTCGGGTGGCTCGCTGCCGCCCAAAGCGCCACGCGCGCCGCGTCGACCGCGCGTCGCCGCCGATCGCGCGCAAGCGTGCGACGGGCCCCGCAGGCGCGACGTGGCTCACCCGCGAGAGTGGCCCACCAGGGCCGAGATCGAACCGAAGAGCGGCGGGCGCTGTGTCGTTCGGTTCGGCAGAACGGGCGAAGGAGCTGCGCGCGGCGCGCGCGCGAGCGGCGCGCCCTTCGTCGCGGCATCGAGCGCGCGCAGCTGCCGCGCAAGGCGCTGCCCGACACAGCGCGCCTCTCGCGTGTATTCGTTGGACCGCAAGCGACATGGTTACATGTGCAGCGGTGCGCGCACAAAAGCAAATCAGCGCCGCCCGATGGGCAGATGGCGCGGTGGGGAGCTGGGGGGACTGGGAAGGGCAACGGCGACGCTGCCGCCCCCAGCTGCGCCGACAAACGGCCGCGCCCCTGCGATGGCCCAGCACGGCCGCTGAGATCAAGGCCCTGGCTGCGCCCCGTCGGGTTATACGCGGCGGCTCTTGCGCCAGCGCTGGCCAAGTTGCGAAGGCGCGGGCGCTTCTCACGCCCGCGGCCGCCACGGCGAACGAGCGGCGCGCTCCTGGCGGACGGGCCCGCGCCCAGGCGGGGGCCCTAAGGGGCGATGCGATGCAGCTTTCATAGCAGGGAGCGCACGGGCGCCAACTCCAGCCCGACTGCACCTCCTAGCGCCAAAGAAATCGACGAGAAATGAAAAGCAACTTGCCGCGGCGCGCCACTGCTGCGGCGCGGCACGTCCGCGCGCGGCGGCAATGCATACTGCGCAGTGCGAGAGCGCGCGCCCGACGTCCGAGTCCGACCGCAGGCCCGCGGCAGATCGGCTGTCAGAGAGCCATCGGGCCCCCCGCCCGCGGCGCGATGACGCCATCTCCCGCTCACCGCCGCACGCCCCTACCCCGCCCGCCACCGCCGCCACGCAACGCGTCTAACCGCACGCGCACAGCTACGCCCATGCCGCGCAGACTCGACAATGACAGCGCCCTGCGTATATGCTGCCGACGACGGCACAGCAAGCGCCGCGGTTGGCGGCTCCCCGACGAGCGTTGAAAGGTCAAACGCTTTTGACCTGATGACCTACAGCAGCAGCGCACCTCTCTCGTGCCAGCATACTCGACCCGAAACCTGCGCGTGTACTACCCGCATGAATGCGCCCCGCCGAGCCCGCCATGGCTGTCTCCCTCTCGCGTGGTGGTGGTGTTTTTTTTTGAGGGGGGGGGCGCTGCATACCCGTTGGATTTGCACACACCACCCTCGGGCATAATGGCAACCATCGCGGAGGTCCATGCGGGCGCGCCGACAAAGTATTGTTGAACGCGCCGCGAGCGGGCATGGCGGCGACTTGTGGACACACTCTACGCAGCCCGCTCCCCCCCCCCATCCGCGCCCCCCTGCAAACGCGGCGCCGCGGCGCTCGATAACATATAACGCCAGCTGCGGTCATTTGGCCAGCGGCGGCGGCCTGACCCAGGGCAACCGCCGCGGCCAATGTCGCCTCGCGCATACAAAACTAATGGGCGTTCGAAGCGGACCCGCCCACACAGCTTCGCGCCGCGGAAACCCGGCGACCGTGAGAAACGGTGTCGTGCGGCGCGGCGTTCACGATGCGGCCCATGAAATCGCGATAAAGTAGCATGGAATATCTCAAACCAGGGCGGCTGCGGCACTCTTTCTTCGCCTGCCTCGGTCCGATGGCGCCCCCTCGTTTATGTCTGCATCTGCAAGTATCAAACCGACAACCATCAAAATCATACTTTCAATTTGCATTGCAATTTCGCCTCAAACAAACACGCTGTTGGCAGCGCGCCGCCAAGCCCGAGCGCAGGCGCATTGGCTGCGCGGCTGCGCGTCATACGACGAAATACAACGGCCATTATAATTTACCGCTGCGTTCTGGGCAGCAAAGCGCCGCACTTGCACCGCAATGCCACCAGAGCTTTCTACGACGCGGCGCAAGTGGTGCAAGTTTTGCGGGGCCAAATACGCGCGTTGGCGTGCATCGCGCCCATCAGTCCTTCGCGTTGCGCGCGTTGTTGCAGAGCCCGCAAGGCCGAGTCCGAACCACAGCATGCAACCTCGCTCATTACTCCCGCCGCCATCATGCAGCGCGCGCGTCGCTGATTTTATGGCACACCAAGCACTCCCCGACGCGCGCGTTTTCCACGCACGAGCGCCGCGGTATAGACGGCGCTCAATCCGCGAGCGACTGGTCGCGGCGAGCAAAGCCCCGTTGCACCCGCTCGCCCGCCCGCGCCGCGCCGCCCGCGCCACGCCGCCCGCGCGCGCGGCAATTCCATGTCCCGCCGCGCGGGGGTGGCCGATTCAAATGCCTCGTCCATCGGGGCCCGCTCGCTGTACCCCGCTCGCGAGGACCCGAGGAACCAGTGTCATCTTAGCCAAGCGCGGCGTCTGTCCACGGGGAGCAATCCCGCGCCCCCCCATCATCCACCCCCAACCCCATCCCCCCCCAGACACCCACGCAAAAAGAAAACTCGGCTGGGCTCGTTCCCGCGGGAGCCAGCCCGAATACACGAGACCGCGCGCACCGCGGCCGAAGCGCGGGCACTGTCCATTGAGATTGGCCAGCCAACGCGGCCCCGCCCAACAGCGAGGCGCCGCGCGCGCACCCAATCCATCGGGCTCCGCGCGCACGCGGTAGGCCTGCCAGCGGCCCCCCCGTTCGCGGGGCCCCTGACGCCCATGCCGCCTATCATCATGAGGCCCCGCAAGCGCGGGGGGCCACCCAGACGGCATAGCCTGCTCGCGCGGGCCCGCCCGAAAACCACCGAACAACACGCAAGTCTCACAAGAGCACCCAGCATAGGGCCCCGCCCGCAGGAGCCCAGGCGCCGACCACCGTGCATTGCATCAGTAGGACACACAACTGCGACAAACAGAAGCGGAGGAGCACCCGCACGCGGCTCGCTGCCCCCTGCTCGATAAACAACATTACTTCTACCGACGCATGGCATTGCCCTGCGCTGCACGTCTTTCGGGGCGTCGCGGCGTCAGCTTGGCGCGTCAGCGCGCGCAACCACCTGCCTGACAGCGATGTCGCGCAGCTCGGTTTGAATTGGCCGAACATGTTGTATGTTGCACATTGCTCACCGCTTTCGCGCTGCACTCTGGAACTGCGCGCGCGGCCATCAATGGCGGCCAGCGCGCCGTGCGCAACCGCAGTTTGCGCCGAGCGCGGGCT
Source organism: Prorocentrum cordatum (assembly GCA_963575745.1). Taxonomy (NCBI): domain Eukaryota; class Dinophyceae; order Prorocentrales; family Prorocentraceae; genus Prorocentrum; species Prorocentrum cordatum. The sequence goes on from CAUYUJ010022721.1 coordinate 47,112, forward strand.
GTCGCGGGCGGGCCGCCAGGCGGCGCGCGGCGCCCGAAGTGCAGTGCCGCGGGCCGACCACGGCGCCATCCTGCCTCACGCAGCGGCGCCGCGGGGGCTCCAGCAAACACTGATCCGCCCAAGGGGCGCGCCTGGCAAGCCAGAGCGCGACCCGCATTGCGCATAACTTATGCACTATCAGCGACCTGGTCTACAGAAAGACCCGCGCATCCTCATCAGCCGCGGCCCAGCGGCACACAGCGGTCGGCATGGCGCGCGCGGCGCGCCCGAAGCACGTCGCTAAATGCGATGTCGCGCGCGCGCGCGTGCAGCGCAATGCCGATGCATGGCAAATGGCAATTGGAGCGGCGCGCGCCCGCGTCGGGCGCCCTGCAGCCCAGGCGGCTTCGAGGTCGCGCTGAATCAGCGCTTCAATGGCGCAGAGAACTGCGCTAACATGAACCGATGCGTTGAGCCATGTGGCGACGCCTAGTGCACTGGACGTGATGGCGCGCGTGCGGTACGCATGTATATGACTGTGCCGTGTCGGCGGTGTTGCGATGATGGTGCAGGTAACTGTGATACTTATATGGCATGAGTATCTGGCATGACGATGGCGTTGGTGGTGTAGGTGATGATGATGATGATGATGGTGCAGTGCGTTGTGATGTTGTGCACAGCGAAGAGGCGCATAGCCTCGTTTATCAGCGCGGCGGTCGTCGCCTTGGAGCGGCAACCCGCCCCTGAAGTGAAAAACAGCATGGCACCTGCGTGCCGAACTTCAAAGTTCAAGGGCAAGTGGGCGGCTCGGGCGGCTCACCGTGCCGACGGCGACGCTCCCAGTGGAGGAGCGCCGCTGCTGCTGGGCCCAGGCCCTCCACATATGCCCGCGCAGCCTCGCGATCCGCTCTCGAATACCAGGCCACGCCTTTGTGCGCATCGGCATTCAGGTGTAGCCGATGGTCCTTCAACCAGGCCGCCAGGAAGCCGATAGGCCGGCCCTGCTGAACGCGGCGCCCTGCCTTGCAAGTCCTCCACTTCCTGCAATCCTTGTGCAGCGGGTCCGAGCACGTTGCGACCATCTCATCCTTCGTCCGGTTGTATGAGATCTTGCCGCCGTCCACGTCGAGAACTGCTTCGGCAGGTATCCCTGGCCCACCCGCGCCGCCACCTCCTGGCGGCGGAGGCGGAGGCGGCGGCACCGCGGAGCCAGAAGCCGCAGATCCTCCTGGCGGGTCATCCTCGCCAGCGCTATCCTCGCCCGAGTCCTCTGCCGCAGAGTCGCTGCTGTCTATGAGGCCCCCGAGGCGCGCGCTGTCACCAGAGCCGCTCGACGTAGACGACCTGGGCGTCGAAGGCTCGCCCACTGACTCCTCCTCGGGGTCCACGGGCGGTTCGACGATGGGCTCTCCGCGCACGTCCTTCAAGTCACCTGCGAAGCAAGAGTTCAATAGAAGCCGAAGCAAACGCTCGGCTCCACATACCCCCTTAGACAAACGAACCGCGGCTAGCCCTAGCCGCCTGATGAGGCCAGGGCGAAATCAAAACAACTTGGACACAATCAAAAACAATTGGCGCAAACAGTGGCCAGGCCCCGAGCGGGGCCCATAAAACGAACCTGATTTCCAAAGCGGGGGGGCCGAAGTACATGGAGCCGCGCGATTCGTCGCGCCCATTTGGAACCCATGCTGGCCATCATCGCACACATCGCTGGACACATCACCACCGTGCTCTCCGCCTCCGCCAGGGCAGACAACCACGTCACTGGCGCCGTCGCCTCCAGGCCCTGGACCACTACCACCGCCCTCGCCACCGTCGGAGTCGTCGCTCTCGCCCTCGCCCTTGCCGCCCTCGGCGTCCATGATCTGCGCGACGAAGCCCCACCCCGACTTGAAGTCCACGTCTTTCTTGCCTGATCTGACGGGCGTCTTCCTCCACTTCGCCCACTTGGGCTTCCAAATGACTCTGCATGTCGGCACGTTCGGCTTCTCGACCTCCTCCTGCAACCTGACCTCGACGACATTCGGTACGATGGTCCCCAGCGGCGTGATCTTCTCCCTGATGTTGTACACACATACAGACCACCGAAGGTTCCTGTCGAACTCCTTGAACTCCTGCCATGGCGTGGTAAAGTCAAGCGTGCCCACCAGCCGCGCCCACGGCGCCACGAGCCCTTCCTCATATTGATCAACAGCAAGGCGGTGGAAGCACGACCGCCAAGGCGAGAGGCTCTGGCTCCCGACGTGCAGCCACTTGCTCTCGACGACGGGCAGCCCCTCGACGAGGCCGCTCGTGCGGATGTCCACCTCGTCCCCCTCGTCCTCGGTGGGCTGGCGCTGACCGAAGGCGCAGACCACGATGAAACCAGGCACCAGAACATCTTTCCTGACTTTCCCGACTGGCACAGCCTTCTTCAGCGCGCTGTCGAAGTTCTTCACGATCTTGCCAACATCGATGCCATGGCCGCTGCATACGCACATGCCTGCTTCCATGCAGCTCGGGATACCCGCATCGTCATTCACGTCCCAGTCGGGCTTCGGCACGTGGTCGATGGTGTCGTGGATCTTATCCCAGACTGTAATGAGGGCGGCGAAGACGTCTGCAATGACGTGCCGATGTATTGATAGCCCGCGCTTCACTCGATCCAATGCGTCCATCGGCTCCCATGCGAAGACTTTGAGCTCCGTGCTTGGGAATGGGACGGGCAGGAACTCCTCGAGCCTGTGGAATGCCTCGTCGGACAAACACGCCGCCCTCGAGTCCACGCCCGCTCCTTCGCACCATGATTGCATCGCCTTGCTGATGTGGAGCTTCTCCTCCGCGCGGCACTGCTGCTCCAAACGGTTAGCCTTGCGGACCTCGGCAATGTCGGCGAGGGCCGTGGAGCTCGTCGTCTTCATATAGATGGCGCCGTCGTCAGCGGCGATGGCGAGCTCCCCGCTGGCCGAGCACGCGGCGATGCCCTCCGTGATGACCCTCTCCTTCATCCTGTCCTTGACCATTGTATCAGCGACGGACTTCATATATGATCGCTGCAGCTGGCGCGTCTTGTCTCCGAACGGCCGCTTGTTGCCAGCCCTCGCAGCTCGCGTGGCAGTCTTCCCAACTTCCTTGAGCTTCACCTTCTCATCTGGCGTGAGCTCGCGGTACTCCTGCGAGAGCAACTTGAAATCAGGGCTGCCCTTCTGGCCCAGCGTCCGCTGCCGAACGAACGCCCTCCATGCACCTCCATGTCCAAACTGGCGCTTCGAAGGTGCGGGCTTCTCTTTGACGACCTTCTGCTTGGCGCCCTTGATCACCTTGCCAGCCCACCCCTCGCGCAAACGACGCCGCCGAGTGCGGAATCGCTGCAAGCTTCTCAGGGCAGAAAGGCGCTTGATGTGCAGCGAGTGGGTCTGTACGCTCAGCGCGCAGAGGCTCCTCCTGATGGCCGCGTGGCTGGCCTCAATGCTGACAGTCTCGCGCTTGAGGAGGAATGCGGCGTGCGTGAGCTCCGCCTTCAGGTCTGGGTCTAGCAAGCCGTCCTTGGACTCGGCGTACTTCGCGATGAGAGCCTTGCTCCAGCGGTCCTTCATGTCATCGCACTCGCCCAGGATGTCGCCGCAGTTCCCGTCCAACAGGGTAAACATTTTGAAAGGATACCCGCCGTGCAGCGTCTTGAGCTCGTGGCAGAGGCAGCCGATCTGGCTCAACATCACGAACGCCTCAGTGCGAAGGCTGTGCAAACGATAGCTCGGCGGGATGACGGCCCAGAACGACTCGGTGGTCATGATGTCCTTGAGCGCATTGAAAAACTCGTCCTCGAGCACGAACTTGGACGCAGCGATAATGGTGAATACGTCGCACTCTACGTCGACATCAATGCCTGAGAGCTTCTGGAGCTTGCGGAACTCAACCACCTTGTCATTGTTTAGGCCGGCTTTCCCGATGTACTTGCCCATGATGCTCACGAGGGGCCTCAGCACTTGCCTGATAAGCACTAGCCGCGACTGCGGGCCTGAGTTGAACAGCCACTTCGCACCCAAGAAACGATGCTTCGAGTCCTCCTTCCTGCGGCCGTCCTCTGCGGCATTCTGCGCTCCACCGTCGCCGCGATCGCCGCCACCATCGCCTCCTGCATCGCCGCCTGATGGGTCGCCGAGGACTGCGCCGTCACCCGCGCCATGGCCGTAGTCGCCGTCGCCCAGGGGCAGCATGCCTGCTGCGACGTCGTCGGAATTCAGCTTGTCAACCTCGGGGGGGTAAGCGGGGCGTGGCGAGCGGGTATCGACAAGTCCCCCCAGCTCGAAATGCACGAGACCACAAGGTCCCTTGTCACCCAATCCCCCTCCGAAGGAGGGGGGCAAGGTGAAGGTGAGGAGGGAGGCGGGGAGCTCGAATGTGACACTGGATGTCACGTGCGGTCCCGCCCTACTCATCGGCCACTCCTCCACCCGCCACCCTCGCCCTCGACTCCGCTGCCACCCCCTCCTTGCCCTCGTCGCCCGAGTCACCCGATCCCCGACCCCTCCTATCCTTCCCGCCTCATCCAAGAAGCCCTCAAAGTTTGGACGGATACCGCATGACATCAGCATGCAAACGGGGGGTGGTAAATCCCTGGCTCCAATCCTTGACGCCAGACCACTTGAGGAATGCGCGCGTGAGCAAGCCGTGGCACGACTCCAGGACGCCCATCCAGTCGACGCTGTGGTCGAAGCCCGCCCACCTAGAGTCGGGCCACACCTTCGGGTCGGTCGCCGCCACGGCCGCGACGAAGAGAGTCGTGAACTTCGACAAGCAATCATTGCGAGACAGACAGCACCCGTTGCAACAATGCTCCACCACGTGCCTGAACCAGAACCCCAATGGCACACCCACGCACGAGCATCGGCCACCGCAGCCCCCTCCAACGTGCCTCGAGACCCCCGTGGCCGAAAAACTTATGCCCAACCAGGACTGTGGCCCGAGCCCCAAGGCGAACTCAAACGACAAAAAATGAAAAACGACGAAAGCTATTACAAATTGTTTGGCACTGGCGGGAAGGGGACAGGCGGCTGCTCGAGCGCGGGGTGCGACGGGCTTCTGGATCCGAGGCCTGTTCGACCAGCGCCCATTCGCCAAGGAGAGGATCACGCTTCGCTTCATGCGCCTGTGCGGGGAGGTGTCCTCGAGGAACAGGTCTAAGCACATCTTGTTGTAGTTGGTGTCGACGGCGGACGGGGCTCGCTGCCTGTGGTACCTGAGCGTGTCCGAGATGACTTGCCTGAGCGTGGTCCTGAATGATCTCATGGCGCCGCCACTGCGCAGCGCCTTCGCAACGTGAACCATCGAGCTGGCGTCGTGCTTCGTGTGGAGGAACGCTGCTTTGAACAATTTGTACACCATGTGGACCTCGCACTTCAGCTTCAACGTGTCGCAACTGTCACCCGCTTCACGATCTAGGTTCCGCTCCATCCTGGTGATGCCGCCTGCGCCGTCGGTGGTGACCAGCCGCTGACGTCGATCAAATCTCTGCGGCACGCCGTCCATCGGCGGCTGGCTCGCCATGAGCGCGTCGCGCAGCACCTCGCCAGTCGTCCTGCTCAGCGACTGGACGGGCGTCTCGAACGGCACGCGAACGGCGAAGTAGCCCTCGGCAGGCAGGTGGAAGAGCATGGAGTACATGCGCTCGGTGTTGAGGATCTTGGCCACGTGGGTGCTCTTGCAACTCGCGCTGATCGGCACCATCTGCACAGCTCCGTCTTCGTCTTGTCCAGGTCCTTGCAACTGGGGCTGCTGCTTCTCTAAGTCGCGTTTCTCGGTGTCGGTCAGCCGCATGGTCATGGGGGTCTCGTCGTGCCCCACTGCCTCCGTCCAGCTGATGGCTCGGCCTCCGCGCCTGATAATGCTGTCCACCAGCTGCCGAGCCATCGATTTGCAGTCCCGCTGCTGCATCACGTTGCACGCGCTGGCCGTAGCTATCAAGAATGCCTCTGCCGTCCTCCGCTGCACTTTGAACTTATCGCACTCCTCACTGAACGGCAGGGTCTTGGCCTTCTCGTCGAGCCAGTAGTTCGCCATCTGGTGCTGCCTCACGTTGAAGAAGGCTGGGTCGCGCCCGTTCGCCGCTGAGATCGCGCTCACCTGCTCGACGAGCTGCGCGACGTCCCAGCCGAGCGAGCCTTCTGCCGCTGGTAGCGGCGGCCGCTCCTCCGACCCGCCCGCGAGCGCGAGCTCCAAAGTCCGGGGGGTCCTGGCACGTCGGGGGCATCTGGCTCGGCGGGCTCGTCGCCGTCAAAGTCGCCGAACAGTTCCAGCGCGTCGTCGTCGGCCGCGCCCGCGGCAGCTGCAGCAAGCGCAGCCGCCACTATCGCCCCAGAAACTCGAGGCTCAGCCACCGCACTCCGACTGGCACCGACATCGAGATCCGTTGGTGTCGCACTCGCTTCCGCAGGGGCCCAATCGCACACCACACAGCCTGGGGAGTTGCAGAAATACCTCCTCCCCCACTCCGCATCCTCATCATCCCTCCTCATCCTCCATTTTTTTCAACATCCTCCCCCTCTCCCCGATTATATCCACCATACCTCCTACCATCGCTCGGCCCTGGCCCCCATCGTCCCCCCGCCGCCTTCCCTCCTCCGCCCCCCGTCCCGACGCCGACGCCCACCCCCTCGCCCAATTTCCCAGGCCCCGAGCCTTGCGCCTTGCCACGGTGCACGCGGGCAAGGCCTCAAGGTCGAGGCCGTGCTCGTGCGGGTCGCTCGGCGACGGCGCGGCCACGGGCGCGCCGTCGCCGAGCTGCAGCAAGTCCGCCTGGGCTGACGGGGGGGGGGCGACCGACGGGGGTGAGGGAGGGAGGGACGTCGAGTGAGGGACGACGGCCTCGTCGAGCTGCGAGTGCTCACGCTCGGCCGCCACCGCGGCCCAACCATCCGCCGCGCAGCCGTCCTCGGCGTGGCCCGCGGCGGCTATGGCGGCCCAGCCGCTGCCGCCCGCCGCCCCGACGGCGGCGGCAGGGTCAGCCGCCGCGACGGCGGCCCACCCTCCCCCGCCACCGCTCACGACGGCGGCAGGGTCAGCCAAAATGGCTGCACCCACGGCGCGGCGCGGCACAGCGGCGTGGCGCGGGCACGGCACGGCGCGGCACGGCGGCACGGGCACGGTACGGGACGGCATGGCGACGCGGGCACGGCACGGCACGGCGGCGCGGGCACGGCACGGCACGGCGCGGCGGCACGGGCACGGCGGCGCGCGCACGACACGGCGCGACAGAACGGGCACGGCCGCGCGGGCATGGCACGGCACGGAACGGCGGAACGGGCACGGCACGGCGGAACATGCAAGGAGGAGGTATGGATAATGGCGAGGAAGGAAGCGTTTAGGGAGGAGGTAAAGTTTAGGGAGGAGGTAAGCCTTAAGGAAGAAGGTGGGCATTTAAAGAGAGGGGAAGGATAATGGCGAGAAAGGAAGGCGCACCCCTTTGTTTGTGGATGTCGAACGGGACGGGGCGGCTTGTTGTGAAACATACCTTATCTTGGATCACGACTTGATGCGATTACTTGTGGTGAGGCTACTTGGCCTCGGGACTACTTTTGTTGCTACTTCGATCAATACTTTGGAACCTACTTGGTATGTGGGGGGGTACTTCAACTCCTACTCCGAAACCTACTTTGGTACCTACTTTGGTCGTTCTGTGGGGCCTATGGGCGTAGCGGGACGTGCCTATCATAACCTCCTCCTCCTCCTCCTCCTCCTCCTCCTCCTCCCCCTCCTCCTCCTCCTCCCCCTCCTCCTCCTCCTCCTCCTAAGGCATCTGGGTCAGGAGTGCCCGCGCAGATGCCCAGGGCGACAGGCGCCCAGCTCCCACACCACCTACATGCCTCTTTTTCCGAGACATCCCCTTCACATCTTACCTCGTTGCTGATGGCTTCTAGATGTCTCAGTGTGGGCTGCTGGCTCCTGCTCGTTCGCGCGATGGTCGGCAGCCGCCTTCGCGTACTCCAGTACAACCCCTTGCACGCGTCCAGCGGAGAGAGGCTCACCGCGATCGCGCAGGCCTGCCGCGCGCACGACTTCGCGTGTCTGAATGGCACGACGGCCAAGGGCCACGGTCGAGAGAGGCCCTGGGAGGCTCGCTGGCGGAAAGCAGGAGACCACAACTGGTGTCTCGAAAGTGGGTGGGCCCGAGGTCCGTATACCAACAAAAGCGCTGGCTGCAGCTTTCTCCTCGGGGCCAAAGTGAAGAAGTCCTCCGTGACGCACACCTGGACGCCAGCAGCTTCGCTGGCGGGACGCGGACTAGCGCTTCGTGCACGGTGCTCCACGTACGATCTTGGCGTCTGCTCGGCCTACTACCCACCACCTCCTGTCAAGGGCGGCTTGGAGGTCTACCGCCGCACCTGCGACGCGCTCACGGACTGGCTCCGCTCGCTGCCCTACCTCGGCTCCAAGCGGGTCCTCCCCATTTTCTGTATCGACCTGAACTCGGGGCTCGGACTTCACCAGCTCGACGGCGACCCTCAATGGCGACCCACTACATCCGACGTCAGCGGCCCCAAGGCGCAGGACAAGCAGCGCTACGCCGCGACCAGCATCCTGCCCCTCATGGAGGAGCTCGGCATGGTGGCGGTCAACAGCTACATAGGTCTGGGCCCGACGTTCTTCGGCTCGACCACGGCCTCGCAGATCGACTTCATCTTCGTGCCCAAGGCCTGCCTGGGCGACATCACCTCGGCTGGGCCGCTCCGCCGCTCGGGTCGCGAGCTGCAGGTTATCGCCACTCGCCAGCCCAGGGACCACGCCCCAGTCCACGCCTGCATGCACTACTCTATCTCGGCCACCACGGACTCTCACATTCACTGCGACATGACGGAGCACCGCCGCCTGGGCTACCTGCCGCGTGCCATCCGCTGGAACCGCGAGGCCCTCATGCAGTCTCTTCGCTCGGGCCAAGGTCGTGCTGCCTTCCTCATTGAGCTCGAGACCTACCTACGCGAGCACGCGGACGAGTGGGCCACCATCCAACGCGAGGAGCAGACACCTAACGCCGACTGGGGCTTTATGATGGACGCTATGATGACCATTGGCAGCAAGCATTTCGCGCAGGCCCCTGAGTGCCGCCCTGGGTATCGCACTCTGGCCGCTACCATCCAGCCGCTCTTGGACCAACAACGGGCTCTCCGACTCCAGCTCAGCGACGACCACTTCTCGGACAACGCCGACGGCGCGCTGGCTCTCCTCTCCGTGCAGTGGCAGCTCCGATGCCACACCAAGTGGCTCCGCTCGGCTCGCAGACAGTACTGGGCTACGTGGCGCATCGACACCGTCGACGAGCTCAACGAGGCCCGACGCCATGGACGCAGTGCTGAGGTGGCTCGCCTCTCCCGACTCCTGGCTGGCACGGGCGTGGGCCCCCGCAAGAGAGACTACCGACGGGCGCCTGTGGCCCTCCCCACTGGAGAGGAGCTGGCCGAGCGCCGGTCGCTGCCGGCTGGCGAAGGTGGCATGGCAGCCACTCACATTGATTGGGTCCAGCAGGCTGAGGATTACGTTTACCACGACGTCACTGGCCAGGAGGCGGAGCAGTTCATTGCGCCGTGGACCGAGGAGGGCCTGTGTTGGGCTAAACACCGCCTTCGCGAACTTCGCGCCTGGCTACGACGGGCCCCCAAGCGTCGTGCCTGCCCGCCGTGGTCGGTCCCGCTTGAACTATGGTGGATGCTGCTTCACCCGTGCCGCCGCGTGTCCAGGCGCTTCCACGGAGTTGGCTACGAGACACCGCAGATCGATCAGGAGCATACGTGGCGTTTTTTGGTGATCTTCCTCCATAGGCTTCGACGTTCAGGCCAGGTCCCGCTCGTGTGGCATTTGAGCCAAGGCGTGGCGCTCACCTGGAAGAGAGTCATCCACCTCCTCGACCCCTTCGGCAAGGGCTTCATGGCCACGGCGATGGACCCGCACGAGCTCCAGGACGAACCTCTTTTCGCTCACGGCTGTATACCTCATCGGCGCAGAGAGACGGCCATCCTGGGCCAGCAGCTGTGTACATGGAAGCTGCGCTCTCTCGGCCTCAATCACGTCACTGACCTCAAGGACATTACCAACGCCTTCGCGTCCACCAACTGGGACAGCCTCGCAGCCGCCAACCAGAGCATCATGAAGGACGACCAGGTTTCGTTCGGCCGCCAGCGCTTCCGCTTTGCCGCCGTGATGTTTGGCGACCTCTGCGTGCGCCCCAGCGTCGGGGCTCTCATTGGCGATCCGTGGGCGGTGAAAGTCTTTGTTCGGGACATCAGCACCGTCTTTGCGAAGGTGCAGGAACAGTTTGCGGAGTTCGGCCCCGAGACGGCTACCTGGTGCCAGCTCACGCTCAATTTTGATGGCGAGGAGATTCTTCTTGACTTGGCTTTTCACTCATATGTAGATGACGCCATTCGGAAGATCGTGGTG
>CAUYUJ010022721.1:65000-87500 GCA_963575745.1 Prorocentrum cordatum
CTAGTCACCAAACAACAAACCCCAAGCATAAACACCAAACCCCAAACACTTCACCCCCTAACCACAAACCCCAAACATCAAGCACGAAAACCACAAACACCGAACACCGAACCCAAAGCGCCAAACCCCAAACAACAAACCCCAAACCCTAAACACCAAACATTCAACCCCAAAGGCCAAACACCAAACCCTAAGCGCCAAACCACAAACACCAAACGCCAAAACCAAACACCAAACACCACACACCAAACCCCAAAAACCAAACACCCAACCACAAAAACCAAACACCAAAGACCAAACCCTCGTTGTATTCCTCGTTCCTCCTCCCTCATTCTTCGTCGTTCTCCACCCTCCTCTCCTCGTCGTCGCGGGAGTTACCGACTGTCTGCAGGCAGGACGGCGTACCTGGGAGGGGGGCAGGGGGATGAGGAGGAGGATGAGGATGAGGAGGAGGAGGAGAAGGGGGAGGAAGAGGAGGGGGAGGGGGAGGAGGACGCGGAGGAAGAGGCGGAGGAACACCTGTAGCTCGGGAGGGGCTGCGATTCCCGAACCTGTCCTTGGGTCAGAGTCTGGAGACCCTGTTGTGGCCGAGATTCGCCGTGGCCGCCAGAAGTCGCATGCGATGCACACAGGAGTCGTAGACGAGCCACATAGGAATCGTAGAGTTACGATTCACATAGGAGAAGTATATTATTCACATAGGAACCGCGTACGACTCGCACTGGACTCGTATACGATTCGAAGTGGAGTCGTATACGGTTCACGTAGGACTCCTACGATCCACCTATAAGCCGCGTGCGATTGCCATAGGAGTCGTGATTACACGATTCACATAAGAGTCGTATACGGTTCACGCAGGAGCCGCATGCGATTCACATAGCAGGCGTAGACGAGTCACATCGGCGTGTACAGCTCACGCAGGAATCGTACACGATTCACATAGGAGTCGCCTACGATTCGCGTAGGAACCGTCTACGAGTCACATCGGAGTCGTTAAGGAGTCACATAGGTGTCGCAAGCGACCCACATCGGAATCGTACACAATTCACGTCGGAGTCGTACACTATTCATGGAGGTATCTTGTGCGATCCACATAGGGATGGTACACGCTTCGCATGGATGCGTACACGATTCACATCGGAACCGTCTACGGGCCACATAAGCTTCGTCCACGATTCACAGCACCCATGTGCGTTTCGCAAAGGAGTCCTCTACGATGCACACTGGGACCGGCTACGGCTCGCAGCGAGTTCGTATATTGTTCATGAAGGTACCGTGTGGGATTCACATAGGAATAGTCTACGATTCGCATGGGTTTGTACACGATGCACATCAGAATCGTATACGGGTCACATAGCCTTCGTCCACGATTTACATAGCATCCGTGTGCGTTTCGCAAAAGAGTCCTCCACGATGCACATTGGGACCGAATGCGGTTCACACCGGTCTCGTATACGATTCACATACGGATCGGATACGGGTCACAGAGGAATCGTTTACGATCCACACAGATACCGTGGATGATTCACATCCGAATCTTATACGACGCACATAGCATTTGCATATATCTTACACAGGAAAGGCAAACGACTCACATAGTTTACTCAGGCATATGAGTAGACGATTCACATCGGAGCCGCCCGCCCAGAATATCACTGCTGCGGATAGGTTGTCTCCCAGCTGCTTTCCCCAGGAAACCATGTGGGCTTTTGAAGGGCACATACTACTGCGCCCCCCCCCCTCCCCCCCCTTCACGTGACGCTCCCCCCATCAGTGCGTCCCTGGCACTGCCGCAGTGCGTCTGGCACCACAGTTTGGATGGCGGGGGGGCGCTACGTTGTGCCCCCCTCCCGTCCCCCCCTTTCCCCCCATAGCGCCCGTTAGGGCCGCGAGTGAACAAAATGTGATCCTTGAGCGATACTGCCGTCGGATAGCAGAGATTGCTGGAGATTGAACGATCTGCAGGGTGTCATGAGCGTCGGCGCCGACACGAGAGGGACCAGCCACTGGTCTGCCACAGGGGCGCGAGGCTGGTGGCTGCGTTTGCTTCGTCGTCGAGGCCGAAGGCTTCGGGCGGCGAGAGTCAGAGGAGGGCGAGGCGAGACAACGTCAGTTGGCCTTCGGGAGCCCCCCTCGTCACACGGCTGGACGCAGCTCGGAGAAGTGGTGCGTCTGGACCCCGGGACAGGTCCGGGGAGCGATGTTGAGCCGCCCTTGTCTGAGCTCGTCATGCTCCGAGCGAGCGAGGGCGCGAGGAAAACCGCTCGAGGAGCTGCGCGAGGCGCCAAGCTAGAGGACGGGCACCAGCAGGAGCTCGAGGAGGGCGCGGGGCTGAGAGGTCAATCGTTGCTGGTGCCTTTTTCCTCCCTGTGGGCGGGGCAGCGAAGCACAGGCACTGGCACCGATCGAGCTCCCCCCTCGGTATTCGATCGGTGCCGGCGCATCACGTTCCATGTTTTTCTCTCCCTTCTCGTTTTGCTGGCGTGTGGGGCTCAGCGAAGCAGGCAAGCGAGCCCATGTTCGATCAGCAGTCGCAGGGTTCGCAGACGGCCAACTTCTTCCCGCGCCCACTCCTCTTTCTATTCCTCCTCATCTCATGCCCCTTCTCCTCCATCCTTGTTCCTCATGAATCGCTCCTCCCTGCCGCACCACCAGACGTACTGTATAGGTAGTCCCCGCCAGGCGTTTCGCTGCAGAGTCCCTTGCAAAGTATAACCCCAAGACTTAATCTCTCCAACAGTTTCACGGATGGAGGGCCCGTGCTTTCATTCATGTGGTTCTTGCCTTGGCACCGCGCACCTCTGTTTTCAAAGGTCCCTACAGCTACACGGATGGAGGGCTGGTGGTTTTTCGGGGGCGGAAAAGAGGGGGGTGATGACTTGGGGGGGGGGATATCATGGCGGGGGCCATGATATTTCCCCAGATCTTTTGGCGCCTCTTTTTATTTCATTACGTCCCTGGCCCCCCCGCTGGGCCGCGCACGTGCCGCCGGTCATGATTTGCGCCCCCCCCTCTTGGACACCCCCCTCTTGGCCGCTCCCGAGTTCTCAGAGTGCGCTTCTCGCCGCAGCGCCGACCACATCTCGTCTCGGAAGTTCCCGGCAGAGGCACGGACGGAGGCCTGCACACACCTTCCAGAGAGGGCCCCCGGCGAAGAGCTGGGAGGGCGGAGGGATCCCCCGGAGCCCCAGGAGTCTTCCCCGCCCCCCACCCTCCCTCCGTCCCCATCCATCTTCCCTCTCCCTCCCTCCTCCCGGCCTCCATCCATCCGTCCATCCCTCCCTCATCCATCCGTCCCCTCAACAATTACAATATGAAAATACTCTCCCACTTCCCCTGATGGCGTCCCGAAGATGGCCGACCCCCCCCCGCGTACTGTTTTTTTACACAGGATTCCCGGGAAACGGGTTTTCGCTTGCGTTTTTTTCAAAATGCTGCTCTCGCTGAGGCGCCGGCCTCATTTCTGCTCCCGAATCGTTCCGAATCGTGCTCCCGCTGCAGCGTGGGCCTCATTTTCGGATCGGTGTTTGGCCTCCGTCGTTCAGGATGGCGTTCTCGCCCCAGCGCGGGCCTCTTTCTCGCGCGCCCATCCGCCCGCCACCACCGCGCCGCACCACCACCACCACAACCACCACCACCACCACCACCACCACCACCACCACCACCACCACCACCACCACCACCACCACCACCACCACCACCACCACAACCACGCACACACGCACGCACGCACGCACGCACGCACCACCACCACCCACTACGCACGCGCGCGCGGAGCCACAGGTCCGCTACGACACGCGTCCGCGGATAGAGAAAATCAGCGCCATGGTAAGGGATGGGAGGGAGGGGTAGGACGTCAGATATGACGCGAGCGCACCTAGCTTGCCCCACCCCTCTCTCTCTCTCTCCCTCCTGCACTCCTCTGTCCTTCCTCCCTCCTTTCTCTTCCCTCCCCCCGACCCCAGCATCCCCACCTCCGAGAACCCCTTGATGAAGGACCCCGTTTTCTGTGCCTGCAGAAGCCACGAAGAGCTCCTCCCCAACTTCTCCGAGGACCCCGCCCCCCACCTCAGGCAGAGGTGTGGACCCGTACCTCCGACGTCGTGCTTCGATTTCCACGCGGGGCCCCTGAAGGCCTCAGCGCCCTTTCCCAGGGACAGCCTTTTCCTGTGCTCGTGTTCCTCTACCTCCTCTCCTTCCGCCTCCTCCTCAACCCTCTCCCTCTTCCTCGTCCTCCTCCTCCTCCTCCTCCGCCTCACCGGGCGCTGTTCTTGTTGCCGGCCCCCGCGAGACCCAGAGCAGGGCCCCCAGAGGCCGAGCCAGATCGTCGGGCGTCCGCCACGAAGCTTGCAGATGTCCGTGCGCAAGAGGCTTGCCGGCCTCTTGTGCGAGTGGCATGTTGCCCAAGATGACCTCTCCTCCTCCTCCTCCTCCTCCTCCTCCTCCTCCTCCTCCTCCTCCTCCTCCTCCTCCTCTTAAGGTGACCTGCCCTGACATCCAGGCTTTGCAGGTCTGTCGCAGCGAGCACGCCGCTCCGGCTAGAACGGTGCAGCAGAAAGACGGGGCCCGAGGTTCCGGCCGCGATCTTCCGCCCGGTCGCCGCTGTTCCGCGACGTCTGCACTCAGGGTTTGCATGCAGCTTTCCCGGAGCACAGGAGTCCGAGGCGGAAATTGATACATGACCACCGCCTGGAGGTTCCATTTTCGGGGACCTCGGCAGGCGGTGGCTATGGACATATATAGTCGGGCCCCCGGGGGCCAACACACATATACATATACATATATATATACACACCCATATATCCATATATCCACCGCCTGCTGGGGCACCAGGACGTCGGTTCCCAGGCGGTGGATATGGACAAATCCCCGCCTCGCAAAGGCGCCGGAGGCTTGGACTGCAGTCCAGACCGGCCTCGAGGACGAACCGTGGAAGCAAGGCACCTGTGCGTCCTTCGGTTCTCGGCCTCCTCTGCACGCCACCCTCGGCGTGCTGAGGAGGCCGAGAACAGAAAGACGCCTCGCACAGAGGGGAGGTGGACAAATCCCCGCCTCGCACAGAGGGGAGGTGGCGGGGGGGAGGGGGGGGGTCGGGGCAGAGCCCAAGCACGCGGGCCGCCGCTGCCGCAGCGCGTGCCACGATCGGCGAGCTGCGCGCGCGCGCACCAGAGACGCCACGCTTGCGCGCGGTCGGTCTGGCGGGGAGGCCGCCGGGCTGCCTGTCGCCGGGGAGGGGCTGACGCAGATAATGTTGCAGACGTCAAGCAGCGGTCAGGCGTCCTGGCTCGCCTGAAGGCCCACCAAAGAATGCTCTAATAACCTTTCGTGGTTTGCAGGGAATGTTCACAGAACGCTTCTGGATGGGACCGTCTTGTTTTCATGCATCGGGCTCATGTTCTAAGAACACTGCCATTGTTCTTAGAACACTTTTGGGTTCCAAGAACATTTCGTGGTAGGCCTATAGGAATGCCGGGACGGTCGGTGCTTGCTCAATAACGAGTGCGGGGGGGGGGGCGTGGCGTTTTCACAATTTGCAAGGACGACGCCGGTTTCAGTTTGGGGCGCTGCCCTTGCCATGTGCTCAAGCCCAGCATCGGTCCGCGGGCCCACCTGCCCGCTTTCTTGACGTCTGCAACGCGCTGCGTTGTGTACGCTTCCGGTCGTCACATTGGTGCTTGCTGAACGTCCACTTTCTGGGGTTCCATTGTCAGATCGACCTGGTCGAGGTATGACAGAGAATACCCTTGCGGCAAAGCAAAGCGCGTCATGCACGTCTGAGGTGCGTGTGCAAAAGACACACCAGACCAGGCGTGGCTGCCTTACCGGAAGCGCTTCACGCAGCAAGTAGTGTACGTACAATTGCGCCAGGATGGGGAGGAGGAGGAGGAGGAGGAGGGGGACAAGTGTGAACCCAAGAAGCATGAATGAGGTTACAAGAGAGCATCTCTCCAAGTTGCCTCCTCATAGGTCCCTACAGGGATGCATTTTCACTGTGGGAAGTGCTCCCTAGGAAGACAACCTGGTGAGAATCGTCAACCGTGCCTACACACCATCCTTGGACTTCAGCACCGCGAATCCACGCCAGTGTTTCGTCCTGGCGAACGCCGTTCCTGGGATTCCAGCACCGGGAACCAGCGTGACGATTGTGACCAGACAGTCCGCCATCACCCCAGGCACAACAATTTTTCTGTGACGCCACACACAAGAGTCTTCGAATTTGCTGTAGACGGTCATGGCGAGTCCTCGTGGCGCGAAGGCAGGAGCCACGGTCCGAAGACGGCCCGCCCACCACCCGTGCAGCTGCTGCAGACTTCTAGGACGAACGGGCGCGGCCCTCCGGCGGGAAACACGCGTGCCCGGGGAAATACGCAGGCGATTACGGACGGGCGCTGGAGCAAGAGGCTCGTGGATTGGCATCCCTGGCACTTTGCACATGCTCAGCGACACGTTGGACACCAACGAAAACGCTGGAGCGACAACTGAGAGCACAAATGGGCGGCGAACGCGGCCCGGCGTATGGCTGGGGCAGACCAGTCTGCCCTACGGGCCCTCTCCCTCTCCCTCCCTCTCCCGCCGTCCATCCGCGAAATCCTTACACTTTTGCAGACGAACGACTGTGCGCGGCGTCAAGGCGAGAGCCACATGTTGAAAGCCACCCGCCCTCCATCTTTGAGCCGTTGCGGATCTCGAGCGTCAGCATCAGAAGTGGTGGGGAGGTCTCAGGCGAAACGCCCGGCCCGCCCTACGACAGGGAGGAGTCAGTTATAACGACAGGGGATGGAGGAGGAGCGGAGGAGGAGGAGAGGAGGAGGGACTGTATCCTATAACGACTGCATGTTGAAGCGGTTAACTCGGAAGCGCCATGCCAGCCCGCTTTGGAGCCATCTCTGGCGTACGGCGGCTTTGCCGCCAGCTGCTTCGCACGCCATGCCGAAACCACAACGTGTCCAAGGTGTGTAAGCAGTTCTTAGTCTGCCGCGCTTGCGGCGCCCGCCCTGGCGGGCCAAGCTTGCGCTCCCAGGCTCAAATATACATCGCCTGACTGCATTGCCGTCCGGGAGTTGAAAAAGTGAAGCATCCCACCTATGAACACGAGCTGTGGCACAATACCTTTAACAGCTTTACACATCGGGGTCACCCCAACATATTTATGTTATACGTGCGTCGTTCACCCAGGGGCGACGCGTGCACCGAGGAATCTTGTAGTATATGCGTCGTGGCGGGCGCTTTCGGGCGACACCGCTCGGGAAACGGTCTACTACAAGGTGGGTGTGTTATATGTGTGCGGGTCGGACGCGCGCCTCCACTGAGGACAGATACGTTATACTAGGATGTCTTTGCGCCTCCCAACGCAGTCCACGATGGCGGGCCATGATGGGGGGCCACAGGGGGGAGCCACGACCAGGGGCCACGATGGAAGGCCACAGTGGGGGGCCAACAATGGGGGGCCAAGACGGGGGGCCACGAGTAGCGGTACCGCTATCTGTTGGTTTCCCTGGATGGCCCACCCATTGTCGGGGGCCCTGGCTGTGGGCGATGGGGCACCGATTCCGGCGGCCCGGCGCCCCGCACAGGGCGTCAGGCAACGCGAGAACAACAGTCGAGGCCTCCTGGACGGGGTCGGAGCAGATGGGGTCGGAGGATCGCGCCGCAGCGCCGATGCATCGGCGGTGCGGCTCGATGTGGAGCCCGATTTTCTCCACGCCGATGGCGCCGATGCCTCGTCGACGTCGCCGATGCATCGCCGATGCAGTGCGATCCTCCGACCCCATCCACTCGGACCCCCTCCAGGAGGCCTCCATATGGAGCCCGCACAGACAAGCTGTCCGGGGAAACTTCAGAAGCCTCGACACCCTCCGAGATGGTGCTTACCGTCCACGGCCCCAGAGGTCCCGACCCCATCCGCGGGACCAGCTCCTCGCCCCGGGGGCCCGCAGAAGGCCGCCCCCCTCCCGCCCCCCCCCCCCGATGCCGGAATCGAGTAGCAGGCAGCGCCGGGGCCGGAGAGAGCGCAGCCGCGACAGGGCCAAAGGCACCGACGGCGCTGCCGAGAGAGCAGCCAAGGAGGGAGGGGGGGGTGCCGGGAGGGGCGGCGGAGCCCCCTCGGCCCGGTGGCGGCACCAGGCGCCAGGCGGCAGTGGAGGGAGCTGGAGTCGGAGCAGGCGCGGCCCCCCCCCCCAGACGGGGGCGGGGAGGGGGCAGCCGCGGGGAGGAGGCGGGGGCGGGGAGTTGGGAGGAGGTACGCCTGGGCGGTGTAGGAGGCAGGGGAGTAGGAGGGGGAGAGAGGGGAGGAGAGGAGCGGTGCAATGAAGGGTCGAGCCTGCCATCCGCCCTGGCGTTTGGTGTTGGTGGGATTCCCGCCGTTAGCGCGCGCATGTCGCTTGCGCTCCACCCTGACTGTCGACGTCTTGGTCTTTCGCAACATAGCTCCCCAGAGGTCTGAAACCTTTCCCCAGGGTTGTTCCCAACCGTACTGAAGTGTTGGGTCCTTGCTTTGAAGAGACGACGCCCTGCGTTTCTCCTCATGTCCTCCTCCCCCTCCTCTCTCCTCCCGTCCCTGCCTCTGCCCTCTGCACCAGTCAACCAGCCTGGCACACTCCTCACACGCTTTGTGGCCCCAGGATTCGTGGCCCCGATAATCCACCGAAGGCCGCAGTGGCTGCGTTCGCATGCGCCCACCGCACCCATTTCGGCCCACCCCTCACACATTTCGTGGCCCCATAGGGAGCTCCACCGAAGGCTGCAGTGGCTGCGTTCGCATGCGCCCGTCGCACCCACTTCGGCACACCTCTCACAGGCTTCGTGGTCCCATAGGTAGCTCCACGGAAGGCCGCAGTGGCTGCGTTCGCATGCGCCCACCGCGCCCATTCGGAACACGCCTCACACGCGTCGTGGCTAAATAGGGAGCTCCACCGAAGGCCCGACTGGCTGCGTTCGCATGCGCCCACCGCATCCCATGCACAACCCCATGCTAACCCAGCGCCAATACTCGCTGCACCCGCAGTCTTCTGCCGTTTTGACGTTTCTCTTTGCCCCTACGGTCCTCACGGCCCCCCGGCTACTGTGATACGATTTTGGGTGAATTCGTATCGGCCTGTGTCTTGGTTATTGTTGTGCGTATTATATAAATGGCCGGCCAGGTCATGTGGGGTGCTCGCACAACGTTTTTATCCAGACTCCCTTCCCGCGCGTTCCTTCCCTCCCTCTCCGCCGTCCGCCGTTCCCTTCCCTTCTGGTCTCCGTCCTGGGCCGCCCGTCCGCCCCCGAAGCGTCGTTAAAACCGCGCGTTTCACCACAGCAGGGCTGCGCCGCAGCGTGCGCCCGAGGTGCTGTTTGTTTTCCTTCGCCGCTTGTGGAACCGTCCAGGAAGGAATCGCCTTCACTGGCACGTTCGAAGGTTGAAACACAAATACTAACACATCTTCGCCAGTTCTCCCCACTCCGGTCCAGCTACTGCGTGGACCATCGGCGGGAAAACAGCCACATTTTGTTGGGAGAGTGTTCTCCTAAGCTGTGGCGAAAAGCAGCTCCTGATTGGTGCATCATCGGAGTTGTCGGGTATATATATATATATATATAGATGTATATTTTGTTTAAAGGAAAAAAGTACTTCGTGGCCCCATATGGGGAGCTCCGCCGAAGGCCCAACTTACTGGCTGCGTTCGCATGCGCTCACCGCGCTCATTTCGGCACCCCCCCCACACACCACACACCTTCCGTGGCCCAGCAGAGGGAGCCCCACGGAAGACAGCAGATTCGCAACTGCGTCACTGACACCTGCATCTGGTGGGGTCCTTCTCGGAGCGTGAGTTACCTACCCCGCTTTCGCTTCCAGGCAAAACCAAGTCATACCACGTGCCTCCTCGTCAAGCGGCCTGACCAGTACAGGCCGTAGTTTGGCATCGCTTGGTATCTCTTGGAGGCGAGGGTGGTCAAAAGCGAGGTAGGTTTGTTTCCCCCTGGCCTTCGCCAGGCTACTCTTGTGGACGGTCCCAGGGGCCGGGGAGGAGGACTCCCCGGGAGGCCGAAAGTGACCAACACCTCGGGCCGTGGTCCGGGGCCACGGAGACCTCTCGCAGTTGGCGCCCGCGGTCCCGGAGGCGGAGCCGCCGAGGCCCCTCTCGCGCGCGCGCGCGAGCACGCAGGCGCCGACGACGACGACGACGACGACAACGACGACGACGACGTCGACGACGACGTCGAGGAGGACGAGGACGACGACGACGACGACGTCGAGGAGGACGAGGACGACGACGACGACGCCGACGACGACGTCGAGGAGGACGATGACGACGACGACGGCGACGTCGACGACGACGTCGAGGAGGACGACGACGCCGACGACGCCGACGCCGACGACGACGAGGACGTCAAGGCGGTCGTGGGGGCCCTGTGCCGCTCTGCCGCCGTCGTGGGGCAGGCCGCGGGCCTTGCCGCCGGGATTTCCGGGCCCCGGGGCCATCGACGGATCGATGTGGCTCAGGGAGTCGGGGGCGGCAAAGAGTGGGGTGATGACTGGGGGGGGGGGATATCATGGCGGGGGCCATGATATTTCCCCAGATTTCATGGCGCCGCTTCATTACGTTCCTGATCCCCCCGCTGGGTCGCGCACATGCCGCCGGTCATGATTTGCGCCCCCCCCCCCCTCTTGGACACCCCCGTCTTGGCCGCTCCCGAGGGAGGTCCGAGCCCATGGAGTATGCGATTGTCTGCCGCGTTGGATATCAGCGCAAGAGGCGACGCCCTTCGTGTGGGATTTGCGCAATCCCGATGGTATGTTTAGATGTCTTTTGGAGTATTTGGTCTGTTTCTCCAGAAATCTGCCACAGAGCACTTTTGGAGGGCTTTCGGTGAATTCAGGGTTCTACAGAGTGTAGCAGGGCGCCCTCCAGGGCGCGAAGTTATTCGCGCTTCGCGGTTCGGCTCCGATTCCTCCTCCTCCCCCTTCTCTTCTCCCCTTGGAGAGGCGGGCCCCAGGACCACCGCAGGTCCATCCAGCTCCCCAGACCCCCTCGCGCTGTGACGAAAATCACGGCGGGAGGGTTTTCGCTATTTTCGGCCTCGGGGGGGCCCTGGCTGGGCCTCGGGACCGTCAAAAACGACTCAGGATGCAAAACTGGTCCCGGGGAAGGGGTCCAGACCTCTGGGGGTCGCATTGTGGAAAAAATCGCGACGTCGGGGGCCTGGGTCAGGAGGTGCGGCAGAAAGATGGGGTCCATAGGGGAACCAAGAATTACATAAGCATAAAAGCTCGGAGGTCCACGCGAATTTCTCGGATCGGCGCTGGGGCCCCGTGGCAAGTGTTCCACAGCGGGCGTTTCCGCCGGGTGTCGGGCCCCAGGACCACCACAGGTCGATCCGGCTCAGGAGGTGCGGCAGAAAGGTGGGGTCCTGGCCCTGCGAGCCGACGTCGCAAAACAAAACAACAACACGACATCGTGCGAAATCACGACCAGCGCCCTGGACCTTGCCTTTCTGCGCCGTTTCTCGGGCCGGATCGATCAGTGGGGGTCCTAGGGCAGGAACGGGGAGAAGACGCCCGTTGTCACAAACGTGCTGGGCTCTCCAGGAAGATTGGGTGTAGCGTTCCGACCGTGATGTTTCGCGGTGCTTTATTTTTACCAACCATCTAGTGATGAGTTGGGTCCTCGTTTTGAATACGCATCGCCCCGCGTCCTCCTCCTTCTTCGCTCCTCCTCCCTCCTGCTCCCTCCTCCTCCTCCTCTTCATCTTCCTCCTTCTCCTCCTCCTCCTTCTCCTCCTCCTCCTCCTCCTCCCATCCCTGCCTGTGCCCTCCGCGTGTCCACTTCGGCGCACCCCTCACACGTTTCGTGGCCCCATGAGGAGCTCCAACTAGGGCCCAAAAATGTGGGACCGCATGCGAGGTCCACGCCATTTCGGCGCACCTCTCATACGCTTCGTGGCCCGTGGCCCAATAGGGAGCTCCACCGAAGGCCCAAAAATCTGGGACCGCATGCCGGGTCCACACCATTTCGACGCACCTTTCGCACGCGTCGTGACCCGAAGGGAGCTCTTCCTAAGGCCCAGAGATCTGGCACCGCATGCCTGGTCCACGCCATGTCGGCGTGCCCTCTGTTCTGCTCTGCCGCCCCACGAAGCCCTGCCTACCAGTGGATCTTTGTCTGCGCCGCTCAGTTCAGCAGTTGACGGTCGGATATTGCAGGCGTTTCTTCAAGTCGGGCCACAACAAACAGAGGCGAAGAGAGCGAACGAAAGCGCTTGGAGCCAGCGTCTACGAGGGCCTCTGGAGACCTAGTCACTCAGATAGGGGGGGAGTGTGCCAGTGCCAAGCGCTCGCACTTCTCGGACGTGTGGATGTGCACCAGCGCGGAGCGTTCAGATCTTACTTCAAGCTGGAAGGAGGAGGAAGGGGAGAAGATGGGCACCTCCTCCTCCTCCTCCTCCTCCTCCTCCTTCTCGGCCTCTCCGCCGTCCGTGGCAAGTTTGGCTCAAGCAGCCAGGGCAGCACCGCACGGGGTGCCTGGCTTCCGTCTGTGCACCTCGCCCCGTGACGGGCCATGGTTCGACTCGATGCCAGGAAACCCGTCAAACAGCACCCGCCGCAGCCTCCCCCGGCACCGAGGAGGGCGACGGGCGCCTCCGGAGAGAAGCGAGGCGGTATGTGTCCGAGGATCTGGTTGTGGTCTCTGATGCTTCCTCTCTGCGTGCTCCTGCTCGTTCTCCCTGGGTTCGCGGGCTCCCACTTCGAGAAGCGTGGCCTGATAGTGCTCGAGAGCGGCGAAGCTGCTTCGGCGGTGCCCCACCTGCGTCGCGCTCAGTGGATCGCGGCGTCGTGGCACACATGGACAGCGTCGCTTGGCCCCTCGATTTCCGCAGCCGCTTTTGCAGGATGGACTGGCGTTGCTCCAGACACAGTGTATGCCCTCGGCCGTGCATTGTTGCAAGTAGGTGGCGGCGCAGCATCTGCGGAGACATTGGCCGATGCCGCTGGCTACTTCAAGCTCGCGATCCTGGGCAACGGGAACTTCTGGCCAGCACATGCGAATCTTGCGGCAGTGCAGCAAAAGCTCGGTGAACCTGTTGCAGCACTCGAGTCCTTAAGGAAAGCAATTGACATATCGAAGACGCCTACGGCGAATCACCGCCGCCCTCTGCATGTGGGAGGTGCCGATGTGGCCGAATGTTGTGGCTTATCGGGCTATGTGTTCCCCAAGCCGTAGTGGACAAGGCCTCTTGGGAGCCTCTTAGGGCGCTGTTGGGGCCTCCTGAGAGCATCCTGGGGACCTCTTGGAGGCCTCTTGGGGGCCTCCTCGGGCCTCTTCGGGGCCTTTGGGGGCTTATTGGTGGCCTCTTTGGCAGTCTCAGGTATTTCCTGTCCCGTCTGGCGCCGTCGGAAGCCCCGTCTTGGGGGCCTCTCTGGACCGTCTTAGGGCTTCCTTGGGCGGTTGAGGGCAGTCTTGGAGGCCATCTTGGGCATCCTGGGTGCCGCTTGGACCGTCTTGGGGCCCTCTGGGGGCTGTCTTGGGGGCCTCTTGGGCCGTCATGAGGCCAAACGGGAGGCTTCCTTGGGGCTCCGTGAGCGATCTTGGAGGTCTCTTGCGCCGCCTTGGGCCGTCGGAAAGCCGAACATTAGCAACCGCCAGATTTTTTCAAACACTGAAGGGGTATTAATGGGTTTGGCTTCTCCTGCCTTCCTGGAGGAACTTGGAGCGTCTTGGTACCGTCTTGGAAGTTTCTAGGTCCGTCCTGGATGCATCTTGGCCGGTATGGTAGGCATCTTGGACCGTCTTGGGCCGCCTTGGAGGCCATCTTGGGTCATCTTGGGTGAACTTGGGGTCCATCTCGTGTCGTCCTGGCAGTCTTAGAGGCGGGCTTTGTGCAATGTCCCGTCGACCTTTAACGCGCGAAGAACGGTATAGGATAAACTTTTTCGCCGTCGGGGACACCTGCCCCAGGGCGGCTGGAAAGTTTATACCCTTACGGTGGCACCGTAGGGGTATAAACTGTCCAGCCGCCCAGGGGCAGGTGTCCCCGACGGCGAAAAAGTTTATTTTATACCGTTCTTCGCTCGCCGAGACCTGGGATCCTTGCGAGTCTCAGAGGGTTGCCTGCTCCTCTGGCTCCCAGCCTTCCGCGCGGCGGGCGTGACCGGCCGAGAACCCCTCGGGAACTTGCCGAAAAAGACAACAGGCAGGGCAACGCCTGGCACGCCCTGCAGCCTTGTGGCAAGCCATAGGAAGCGGCGGATCCAGCATCTCGAAGAAGAAAACAACTAAAAACCTAAACCTTCGACGCGCGGCGCGAAAAGGTATGTTTATGCAGTGCGGGCAGGGGGCTCCTGGATGCCGGTGGGGATCTCGCGGGAGGCCTCTCGGAAGCCTCGTGAAGGCGGTTTGGTGGTTCCTTTGGAGCCTCGTCGGATCTGATCTGGGCCTCTTGGGGGCCACCTGGAGCTTATGGGTGGCTTTTCGGGGGCCTGCTCGCAATCGCGAAAGTCGTCTTGTGGCGCAGCGCTCGGCGTGTTGGTTCGTGTTCTCCCTCTGGCGGCCTTTCTGGGGCCCCTCTTGGGGCCCTCGCGGACTGTCTTGGGGGTATTTGGGGCCGTCGTGGGGCGCTCTTCGGCCGTCTTTGGGGCCTCTTGGGGGGGCCTCTTGGGCCGTTCTGCGGCAATCTAGGAGGCTTCTTGGGCAGTCTCGGAGCGTCGGGAGTCCGAATAGGCGATACCGCTAAAATCCGTCAAGCAGCTAAGTAAACTTAATAATTTGTGCTTATCGGGGCCTTTGAGGGGGAGGAGCTCTTGGGGTACCTCTTGAGCCGTCTTGAGGCCATCTTGGGTATCTTGAAGCGCTCGCGCGCCGTCTTGGAGGCCTCCCGGATCCATTTTGGAGGCCTCGCGGGGCCCTCCCGACCAGTCTTGGCCCCCTCAGGCCTCCGAGCAACATCGCGCGGGAACGTGCCCCAAATCCCCGGAGAGCCCCCTGGCCTTCGAACGAGTCGCGCGGGAGGCCTCGAGAGATCTGAGACTGAGAAGTTGGGGTCCGGGCTCTTGTAGTTCTCATAATTCGCCCAGGACCGAGGACGGAAGACTCCAAGGGACCCGAGAGCACTCCGATTCGTGCCCCGGGGCGGGGCGGCGGATTAGATCTGAAAGCGGATGGTGCACCTGCCCCAGCTGATCCAGATCAAGTCCTTGCATCATTGTTTTTCCAGCAAGGGACGGTCTTGGAGGGGCTTCCCGCGAACGGTTGCGATGGCGGTTCGTGTCTCACGTACGCGTTGGAAGCTTACCGGCATGCTCAAGAGCATGCGCCGTCCCATGATCATGCGCAGAAAGCTGCGGACCGCTTAGCACTGAAACTTGCCCATACCAAAGCAGATGATGCAGCCGCATAGGGGTACCAAGCCGACGGAACGAACACGAAAATTTCAGCACATTCGTGATGGTCATTTGGCCTCCGATATCAGACTATCACTGAGCGCGCTCTACTACTCGCAAAGTGCCTATTCGCAAATGTTCGACAGATATGTGTGTTCGCCTCGATGTAAGAGATCGTAGATCCCCCGCGGCGGATCAAGACCGTTTGCGAGCAGATATCGGGTATGGCCAGGACCCCAGGTCAGGGGACCCGGTTAGTGGTGGGGCCCCGTGGCCAGAGTCACTAAACCTGCCGTAGCTGGCGTTTTTCGGGTGACGGCAATCCCGGTTAGTGGAACAGGGCAAGGGGGGCGTCCCCCAGTACACATCACTAAACCAGGTCCCACTACAGGCGGCCCGGATTAGTAGGTCGACCTTGCCAGCTCCAAGGGTACCCTTGTGTCCTGTGCCTCGCGACACGTGCCTTCTTACACTCCTGTGGCGATGTGGCCCTCGGAAGGGTCTTGTGTCCTCTCGCGTGTCCTGTCCAATCAAGGCCGACTGTAAACCCAGTTCTGGCAACGCCCGATGACACTTTCTGCGAGCAGTGGAGCGCCCTGCCCCGCTCTGGCGGGCAGTACTCTTGCCCAAGGCCAGGTCTGCGCCGCTCGCCCTGACATGTGTCTCCACGTTTGAGAGGCTCGGCTGCACTTCTCTTGGGTCGGGCACTGTCCCTCTACAGGAGGAAACTTGAAACACAGTCAACAAATAGTCTGGGGACGATCTTTCGAGTATGTTTTGGCAATTTTGGTGTATGGTTTGACTATTGTTTATGTTTCGTCCAAAACCCCCTCTGTAGGAGGACAGGCCCGACTTAATGAAGGCTTAGCTGCACTTCTGGCGGCGCGCTCACGGGGTGAGGGCGAGGGCCAGGGCGTTTTTTAACAACGCCAGAATGGCCTGCTCGGAAGGGCCCTCAGAGGCCTCCAGGCTCGGCATCGTTCGGCCGTGCGCACTCTTTCTCGGCGAGGGCCATCGAGGAGCATCCTCGACCATCGGGCCGACAAAAAAGCGCAACCGAAACCGAACAGTGCAAGGGGAGCGGACGTCCGAGCGACGGCGAGTGGTTGGGAGGCCATCTCGGGAAGCACGGGGGACATCTGCAGGCGGGGGGCCTGCTCGCAGGACCATCCCCCCTTCTCCTCCTCCTCCTCCTCCTCCTCCTCCTCCTCCTCCTCCTTCTCCTCCTCCTCCTCCTTTATGGCCCCCCTCGTCCTCCTCATCCTCCTCCTCCTCCTCCTCCTCCTCCTCCTCTTCCTCCTCCTCCCACTCCTCCTTTGTGGCCCCCCTCGTCCTCTTCCCCCTCCCTGGCGCGCGGAGCGCGCCAGGGGCGGCGCCGCCAGGGGGGGCCCAGCGCAGATCCAAGAAATCCGCGCGGAGCGCCACAAGTTTATGTTTCGCGAGTCCACGAAGTCGATGCCAGGCGCATCGGTGGCGCCTCCGCGCAGCAACGCGGCACTCGCGCGCTGTCCGCGGAGTCGGGCCACGCGTGCGCGGGCGAGCCCGTCCTGTCAGCCAGCCGGTTGGGGCACATACATCGGCCCAGGCCCACGACATGGTTTATGTTTACAACGTTTTTCCTTCTCCCAGGTCGGGGGTCGCGGGTGCGCGCACGTCTGCGGCCTCGCGCGAGCAGCCGCGCCAGGTCGCCGAGCGAAGTGACACCCCCCCCCAGAAATCGTGGGGGGTAGGGGTAGGGTTCGCACGTGGCCCCCCTGCCTGGCACCCGTCGAGCTGCGCGCCGCTGGGCGTCCTCGGCTTCGGCGCCGCCCGCAGGGGGAGAGGGCGGGGAGCGCGGTGGCCCGGGCCCCCCTCCGTGGCCCCAGACCAGGCCCTACGGCGCGCTCCCCCGAGAACGCCCGCCACGTCATCTCGGATTTGCGGCTGCGCGTCAGTCAAGCAGTGGCGAAGCGTCCTGCCTCGCCTATAGCCCTACCAAACAATGTTCTAAGAACCTGTTGTGGTTCCCACGAAATGTTCTCAGAACATTTCTGGCGGAGATTGTCTTGTTTGAACACATCGGGTGTATGTTCTAAGAACATTGTTTTTGTTATTCGAACATTTTTGGGCTCTAAGAACAGTTCGTGGTAGGACTCTAGGAATGCCGGGACGGTCGGTCCCTGCTCAAGTAAGAGTGCCCCTGCGCCGGAGTGATTTTGATACGCGGCCGTCGGAGGGGTCGGTCGGGGAGGAGGGGCCACACCCAAGCACGCAAGCCGGATGTTGCCGGATCGCGCGCAGCCGTCGACGAGCCGAGCACCAAACGTCACCTTGCCTAGGGTTCTGTTTGGCGTGCAGCCGACATGGTAAGACACCCGAGCGATAGCCATAGCCCTGCCATTGTAATCATTCGGGCCTTGGAGAGGGACCTCGCACCCTAGAGGGCAACGCCCGCTGGTGAGCTGCACCCTGAGCTGAGGTGGCACCATCCCAGGCGCACGGGCCCGTGAAAAGTGGCACCGCACGTGCATCGTCTGGTCCCCAGGCAGCACTCCTCCTCCTCCTCCTCCTCCTCCTCCTCCTCTTCCTCCTCCTCCTCCTCCTCCTCCTCCTCCTCCTCCTCCTCCTAGTCCTCCTCCTCCTCCTCCTCCTTCTCCTCCTCTTCGTCGCTGCCGATCGAGCGCCGCGGCTCGGGCCGGCTGGACCCCTCCTGGGAGGTCCCCCAGAGAGCCGATGTCTTGATTTGTTCCATGAGGGGTCCTGGAAGTCCCGACCAGTTCCCCAAGGTAATTTCGTCCCCAGAGATCCAACGTAGCGAAAAAAACACGGCGGAGGTTTTCGGCAATTCTCGGCCTCGGGGAGCCTTCGCCGGGCCCGGGGACCGTCAAAAATCACCTCAGGATGAGAATCCGGTCCCAGGAGGTGGGTCGAGACTTCTGGGGACCCCGCATTCCAAAAATCTGAGTCCCGAGTCGTTTTCTGACGGTCCTGGGGCCCCGAGAGGGCCCCCAGAGGTTGAAAAACGACTGCAGAAATCCGCTTTGATTTGCGTAATACGTTCGATGTCTGGGGGCTCAGGGTTGGGCCGCCCCCCTCTTGGGAGGAGAGGCGGGAGAAGCGTCGTCAAATCCCAGCCTCCGGGCCCGAGTCGAGCCCCGAGGCCCGAGCACGGTGAGGGGCCCGCCCGATGCCCCGTATTGCCCGCAGGCTGGCGAAAGGCGCGCCCTGCACGCCCAGCTCGAGGCCGCCGAGGCCGCCGTTGAGGCGCCGGCGACGGCGCCGGCGACAGTGCCGCCGACGCCGACGTCGACGGCGGTGACGACGTTGCCGACGACGCCAACGCTGACGCTGACGGCGGCGACGACGGACGGCGGCGACGCCAATGCCGACGCCGATGGCGGCGACGACGGCGCCGCCGACGCCAATGCTAACGCCGACGCCAGCGGCAGCGACGACGGACGGCGGCGAAGCCGACGCCGACAGCGACGCGGGTAGACGACGACAACGGCGGCGCCGACGGCGGCGACGCCGATGCTGGCACGTCGCCCACGCCGAGGGTCGATGATCGGGGTCGAGGCCGAGGTGACGTTCACGTCGCCGACGGCCACGGCGGAAACGGCATCACACGGGCAGCGGTTTTGGGAGTTCAGGACGCAACACCACACGGGACCATGCCGCACTGCAGCGTGCAACGGTTTGTCCAAGTTGGTGGCCGATGTCAACAGATATTTTGTCTTGCCAATGCGTTAGCGTTGAAGAAAACTCGTTTTCATTAGTGGTCAGCTTTTTGCCAGCAGCTTTCCACAAGCTGGCACGGGTTCGTGTGACTTCACCATTTGACTGTACTACATTCACCATGCGGCAAACATGTCTTCCGACGAAGCCGGAAGGCGGATGAGGGGCAGGACGAAAACGAGAATGAGGACGGGTCCCAGGACAGCGAGGACGATGGGCGGGATGACCAGCTAGAGGGAAAGGAGCAGGAGAAGGAGGATTATCACGACTGGGGCAACGACGACGAGGAGAGGGAGGATCGGTAGGAGGAGGAGGAGGAGGAGGAGGAGGAGGAGGAGAAGGAGGAGGAGGAGGAGGAGGAGTACGACAACCACGAGGAAGAGAACGAGGAGGAGGAAAAAGACCACGACGTCCACGGCCTGCCTCCTCCTCGGCTGCCGACCTCCCAGAGGGCCCCAGAGGCATACCTGGAGGCCCAGGAAGGGGGGCCAGAGACAGCAAGACGCAGCCACCCCACCAAGCCTCCCTCCTCGATCCTCGATCCTCCTCCTCCCTCCTCGGTGGTTCCTACGATCATGCCTCTTGTCTGAGCTAGCGAAGCATTGTACCCATAAGCTTCAAACCCACAGGCACGAGCATCCCTCTCGGCCTGGACTGGTGCTATGGTCCGAGCAGCTCGGCAAGGCTGACTCGCGTGAGAGGGCATCTGGATCGACTCGAGCCACAGCGTGGGATGGCCTGTCCCTGTTCCTGCTCCATCCTCGATCCTCAGATCCACTAAGGTCCGCAACGTTGGCTCAGCGTGCCGCTCCTGCAGGTTCTGGACCACCACGCTTCGGGGCGACACGGTGACCACATCCCAGCCCTTATGCAGCAGCACTCCGAAGTGGAGCGCACAGCGTGTCGCCGGGGCCACCGCCGCGGGGCAGGAGCAGGAGCAGAAGCAGGATGACGCGGATAGGGGAGGAGGAGGCGGAGGAGGAGGCGGGGGAGGAGGGGGAAGAGGAAGAGGAGGAGGAGGAGGATGAGGGGGAGGAGGGGGAAGAGGAGGAGGAGGAGGATGAGGGGGAGGATGAGGAGAACGAGGAAGCAAGAGGAGGAGGAGGAGGTGGAGGAGGAGGAGGAGGAGGACGACGACGAGGACGACGAGGACGACGAGGACGACGAGGACGACGAGGACGACGAGGACGACGACGAGGAGGAGGAGGATGAGGAGGAGGAGGAGGAGGAGGAGTTAGAGTTGGAGGAGGAGGAGGAGGAGAGGCGGAAGAAGAGGAAGCGGAAGAGGAAGAGGGGGAGGAAGAGAAGGCGGAGGAGGAGGAGGAGGAATAGAAGGAGGCGCTAAGCAAACGCTCCTGCCCGCAGGCCTCCCTCCTCGATCCTCCCTGCCCTGGCCGAGTTCCGAAGACAGCGCCGGGGGGCACGTCGGAGGGGCGCCCGGGGGGGTCCACGGCGGGCCGCTGTGCCCCCCCCCCCCCCGCAAGAGCGCAGGTGGCGGGCGGCGAGCTGGGGCAGGAGCGGCAGCATAGCGAGACGCTGCGTGGCCGGCTCACGACGCTGCTGGTGGCTTCGGGGCTCCTCCTCCTCCCCCTCCTCCTCGTCCTCGTCGTCGTCCTCCTCCTCCTCCTCCTCCCTCCTCTTGATTTTCCTCCCCTCCTCCCCCCCTCCTCCTCCTCCTCCTTTTCCTCCTCCTCCTCTTCCTTTTCCTCTTCCTCCTCCTCTTCCTCCTCCTTCTCCTCTTCCCTCCTTTCCTCCTCCTCCTCCTCCTCCTCCTCATCCTCGGCCTCCCTGTTAGGCTCTTCCTGGGCCCTGTCGGGGTTCAGGAGACGGGGGTCAATGCAAACGGGTGTCAATCAGAGCGCAGGATCTTGCAGGGTCTTGCAGAGCCAAGGTTGCATTGACCCAGGCTCGGGTGCAGGATCTTGCAGGATTGACTGACCCAGGTTTGGATTGACCTGGGTCAGAAGATCCTCGATGCCTCTCCCCCATCCTTCTCAGGGAGTCCCCTCTCCTTTGTGTGAGAAAGCCAAAACATCCAGGGAAATGGGTCGAGACTTCCGGGGACCCCGCGTGCTTTGCAGATCTCTGACGTTTTTCCTCGATCTTGGCTTCTGGGGCCCGTGGTCACAGGGCCATCAAGAACGGATCCGGGGCGACAAGTTGCCTGTGGGAAGGGGGGTGGGACGGAAAGGCACATACATCCGAGACGAAAAGCTAACCTTGCCACGTCCCCTCTCTCAGCACGGTCGACGGATGGTGGGGAAGACCGACACCAGTTTCTGTCCATTTTACACAGGGCTCGCTGTCGGTGTCGCAGCGAGCGTTGCCCGCTTGGAACAGAAAGCCGCCTGCCTAACATTGTTTGCTGTTGGGCATCGTACCCTATTTTCACGCTCCTGTTTAGAATGCGACAGCCCTCAGGAGACAAGAAAGACAGCGGGAACTCTTTTTTCCCAACCAACTTGTTGTTGGGTCCTCGTTTTGAAGAGGCAGTCCCCACATTCCTCCTCCTCATCTTTCCTCCTCTTCTCCTCCTCCTCCTCCTCCTCCTCCTCCTCCTCCTCCTCCTCATCCCCCCCCCTCCCTCCTCCCGTCACCCCCCCCAACTTCGGTGCACCCTTCACACGTTTCGTGACCCACATAGGAAGCTCGACCGAGAATCCCAGTTGTGCAGCCCCGTGCGTCCCCGCCGCCCATTTCGGCACGCCCCTCACACGTTCCGTGGCCCCCGAGAGAGCTCCACCGAGGGTCCCAGTGGCGCAGCCCGCATGCGTCCGCTCCACTCCATTTCGGCACACTCCTCACACGTTTCGTGGCCCCAGAGGAGCTCCGCCAAGGGTCCCAGTGGCGCAGCCCGCATGCGTCCCCGCCACTCATTTTGACACACCCCTTACCCGTTTCGTGGCCCCGTAGGGAGACCCGCCACAGGTCCCAGTGGCGCAGCCCGAATGCGTCCCGGCCACCCATGCCAGCACACCCCTCACACGTTTCGTGGCCCCCATCCAAGCTCCACCGGAGGTCCTAGTGGCGCAGCCTGCATGCGTCCCCGCCGCCCATGTCGGCACACCCTCACACGTTTCGTGGCCCCCAAAAGAGCTCCACCGAAGGCCCCAGTGGCGCAGGCCGCATGCGTCCCCGCCACAAATTTCGGCACGCCCCTCACACGCTCCGTGGCCCCCACAGGAGCTCCACCGAGGGTCCCAGTGGCGCAGATAGCATGCTCCGTCTTGACTGTTTCAATGCTTTGGCTGTCTGGGATTCTCAGGGTCCCCCCCACCATCTGCCGCCGCCGCGACCCTTCCTTCCCGCGCGCGGCGGATGCCGCCGCCGCGGCCCCTCCAGCCGTGTCCCCCGCCAGTCGCTTGCCAGGCGCAAGCGGTCCTCCAGTTCACGCTGCGGCGCAGTCTATATATATATATATATATATA
>CAUYUJ010022721.1:92500-105000 GCA_963575745.1 Prorocentrum cordatum
CCCGAAGGCTCAGATTTACCCTCGATTTCAAGTGGGGGGGGGGTCGGGGAACATCGAAAAAACACGAGCGGAACCCTTACCCCCCCCAACCCGAAATTCGGGTCTTCGGGTTGGGTTGGGGTGGTCTGCTAGGTAGTCAGAGTCGGAGACCACGGGCTTTCGGAATGGCGTACATGGGAAAGCTGAAGTCCGCAGCAGAATTTCCAGACAAGTGGATGCGAACCTGCGGTTGTGGGGAGAGTGCGGCTTTCCGGAACGAAATGCCATCTGAGCAGGCGAGAACTCAGGGATCGACATGGGGGCTTGCCGAAGCGGTGCGAGGGCCTTGTGGCTCATCTCGGAGCCACCTCGGACTGTCCTCGGGGACTGCCGCTCGCCCGTTTGCACGCTTAGGTAAACGTTGAGAAGGCGCCCTGGAGAGCTGGAATTCCTGGGTGGCCCTGTTGAGGAGCGTCCAGACGGTGTCCCCAGGCTGTCATGGAGCCGCCTATGGGCAGTTTGGGAGTCGGTTGGGGCCCTCATGTCGCCTTCCTAAAGAGTGAGGACGCTGATGTGGCTCGTGTTGGGGCCTCCCCTGGCCATCAGGGCGCCGCCCGTGGGCAGTTTGGGGGCCGTCCTGGGCCCTCGCGGGGCCGCTCTGGGGATTCAGGAAGCGCGTTTGGGTTTAGTGGGAGCGGTGTTCGGAGCTTTGACAATGTTTTCGGCCGTTTGTGGGCAGTTTAGGAGCCTTCTTGGGCCCCCGTACGGCTTGTCTGGAGTCGGGAGAGGTTTGCGGTGCCTCGCCTGCGCTCTCGGACGCTTGGCAAGCCGAATGAGGACATAGTCGAAAAGCATGCAGAAACCACAGAAACATTCAGATGTTCAAGGTTTCGAGCGCCTCTTGGAGGTGACATTCGAAGCGCCTTCGAGCATCCAGCAAAGGCCTGGACCGCATAATGCCATCTTGGACCGTCCGTGGCGTCTCCAAGGCCTTGCGCCAGCCGTCGTGGGGCCAGTTTTGGGCGGTCATGGGTGCTCTTGTGGGCAGTTGGGGACCGCTTCGGGCGCTCATGGGGCTCATTTGGGCCGTCTAGGAGCGGTTGTCAGTGCGTTTCCAAAGTTCTCGGATGCGTGGATGGCCGAATTCGCGAGCGTCCGAAAATCATACA
The DNA here is from genome assembly GCA_963575745.1 of Prorocentrum cordatum. NCBI lineage: Eukaryota > Dinophyceae > Prorocentrales > Prorocentraceae > Prorocentrum > Prorocentrum cordatum. Next base: position 93,649 of record CAUYUJ010022721.1, read on the forward strand.
ACAACTAATGAAACATCCATGTTTTTGGATTCGAACGTCTCTTTGGGGGGGTGACATTGGGGCGATCGTCGGGCATCTGGCGGGGGTCAAGGCTAGCTGGATGCCATCCTGGGCCGTCTTGGGTGCTTTTTGGGCCTTCCGATGATCGACTTGGGACTGCCACCCGCCTGCGTGCACGCCTTGGCAAGGATTTCTGGCCTCCCCACGTGCCACGAATCCGGGGGGTCCCGCTTCGGGGTGGGGGGGATCGCACCCCCCCCGATTATAAAAAGATAGAGAAGGGAATGTGCTGGCCCTGGCCGCGCTGGCCCTTCGCGAGCTCAGGGCCCGGGCAGGCCTGGCGTTCGTTTGCACGCGTGCTTCCCAGAGCTCTGGTGTCTGGTTCACGTTCAGCCCAGAGAGTCCCCAGCAGGCCTGACCCTCGCACTGGGGCCAGCTGTTCGTCCCGGGCCAGTCTCTTGGCCGGCCTGGGGTCGCGGCGAGGGCTGGCCGGAGGCCGGAAACGGCGGAAGCTTCTGTTACAACGTTTCCGTGCGTTGGATTTCTGGGGTCCTCGGCGCCCGACTGCCCCACCCGCGCCCCGCGGTTCCAGGCGCAGGGCTGCGCGCGCGCGCGCGCTGGGCACCCCGCCGCCTGTCCGCCACGGAGGAATAGACACAGACACCCCCCACTGGATTGTGCCTGGGCCTCCGGGGGCGGGGTGGCGGGGCACAGAAATCACCACCGAGAGCCAGCGGCTGTTGACACACAGAGGGAGGCACCTGCAGCAGAAATCCTGGGAGGGCGTCTGCGTCTATCTTTTCGTGGCGCAGCCTGGCGCGCACTGCGCCCGCGGGCCGCGGCGCGGCCCCATGGCGCCGCCGCGGCGGCCACCGAGGGCTCCGGCGCCAGCGCGCCGCCGGTGGTTGAAAAGAAGAGAGAACGGCGTGAACAGAAACTTTTGGCGCTCCGGGCGGATCTCTTTGGATCCGCGCTGGACGCCCCCTGCGGCGCCTCCGGCGCCGTCCCTGGCGCTCCAGCGCAGATCCAAAGAGATCCGCGCGCGGTGGCGTCCATGGCGCGCTCCGCGCGCCAGAGGCCCCGCCGGGGGGACCCAGCGCGGATCCAAGGATTCGCGTTGAGCGCCAACAGTGTATGTTTACGCCGCTTTTTCTTCCTCTAGGTGGGCAGCGCTGGCCGCCGCCGCGGCCGCCTGCGTCGCCGCGGCGGCGGCGCGCGGCGCGGCCGCGTTCGCGGGCCCGGCGCCGCGGGCCGCGCCGCCGCGGCAGCTGGCCGGCAGGGCGCCGCCGCGTGCGCGGCGGGAGGGCAGGCCAGGGGCTCCCCAGGGAAGGGTCCAGACCTCCCCTCCCCATTCCTCCTCTGCCTCGTCGTCATCAGTTCTTCTCCTCCTCCTCCTCCTCCTCCTCCTCCTCCTCCTCCTCCTCCTCCTCCTCCTCCCTCCTCCTCCTCCTCCTCTTCCCCAGGCATGATCGCGTCGTGAAAAAAATCAGGGCGGGGGGGTTTGGGCCAATTTCGGCCTCGGGGGGCCCTCGCCAGGCCTCGGGACCGTCAACACACGATTCGGGACAAAAATAACGGTCCCGGGGAAAGGGTCGGGAATTCCAGGGATCCCGCATTGAAAAAATCAGGACGTCGCATGTCTCTGCTGAGATCCTGGCGATTCAGTTTTTTCGAGCCGGCTTTTTTTTTTTTCTTTGTTCGGGCCCCGCGATCCTTACAGATCGATCGGGTTCGAGAAACTACGCAGACAGATGGGGTCTAGGGTTCCGGTTGTGATTGTTCACGATGTTTCAATGTTTTCGAGACGTCGGATTTCAGGGTCCTGGCCTTGCGAAAATCGCACGACGGGGGCTTTTCGCTATTTTCAGCCTCTGGGGGCCCTTCCCGGGCCTCGGGGCCGTCAAATAACGACTCGGGAGGAAAACCGGCCCCAAGGAAGGGGCCCAGACCTCTGGGGGTCGACGTTGTGAAAAATCACGATGTCGGGGGCCACGTCAGAGGGGGATAGGCCTCGAGGTTCGAGGTTTGCGGGCGTTTCCGTCGATTCTCTGCGGTTCTCCAGCCTCAGGGCTGTGCGCTTTCGCTGTCGAGGGCGCATCGGCGATGCACCGCCGATTCGAGCTCGATGTTTCCCCCCTCAGCTGGTCCACCCCGAACGTTTCCCCTCAGCAGGGTGCGGCGGCGGGACGGCATGCCCTCGAGCCTGGAGGCGGCGCTGCCGCTTCAGCTGGCGCTCTCGGAGAAGGAAAAACTCACAGGAGCAAGAAATAGTGATAAAGATACGTTTCAGCATTTCCACGGTTTCATGATCTCCACTTGTTCCGCCCCAGCTCTATCAAAAGGGCCGCTAGATTCTCCTGAACTCCTGGAACGAACGTATCCTGGGCCATTCGAATCATGACATCAGTTTTCGATGTCTGGTCTTCTCATTTTGCTTTTTTAGCCAACAGCGGTCTGCACGGGTTTTCTTGCATTGGCGATGGGCCCCCCTCACTGGCGCGCGAAGCGCTCCAGCGGCGGCGCCAGAGGCGCCGCCAGGGGACACCAAGTGCCGATCCAAGATGTCCGCGAGGACCTCTGGAAGCTTACACTTATGCCGTATTCTGTTCCTCTAGGCTTGGGGGCCGCTGTCAATGTTCCCGGAATCGCAGGAGGAGCCGAGGGCAAGCTCGCCCCGTTTCTGCGACGATAGCGACGGCAGCTACGACGTCGACGAGGTGGTCTTCCGTCCTGGCTGCGCTATCCCGCAGCCCATGCGGTACACCACGCGCGATTGGTGGCACGTACTGCTCAGGTGGCCGCAGTCGAAGCTGTGGAAGCGGATAGCCCCAGTGGTTCTCTCCTTCACTGGGTGGGCGTTCGTCGTCACGACGGCGAGCGAGTTCACCGGGGCGGTGATGGAGTTGCCCCTAGCTGTGCACGGGCTGCTGGGTTCGGCCCTCGGCCTGCTGCTGGTCTACCGGACGAACTCTGCGAACAATCGCTTCTGGGAGGGCCGCAAGATGTGGGAGCGAACAGTGAGCGCATCACGCGACGTGGCGGCCATGATAAACGCCCACGAGGGGCACGTCGGCCCGCGGAAGGTGCGCCGCATCAGCGCGCTGCTCTCGGCCTTCGCGGTGACCCTCACGGAGTACGTGGTGGGCCCGAGGAAGACCAAGCACATCCTGCCGCTCTGGCGCCTCGTCCCCAAGGACGAGTCCTTCATCCGGGCGTCGTGCTGCCCCCCCGCCCGCGTCACGCAGCTCCTGCTCCAGGAGATCACGCAGATCCCGAACTCGGAGGACCTGCTCTTCACCAACAGGGAGCGCAGCGACATGGGCAGCAAGGCGAGGGACCTCATCCGCGTCGTCGGCCAGGGCGAGAAGCTGGTGCAGACGCCCATCCCTCAGAGCTACGTCCGGCACACGACCCGCTTCCTGACGCTCTGGCTGGTGACGCTGCCGTTCGGCCTCTGCCGCACCCTCGGCTGGTATACGCCCGCGGTGGTCTTGGCCGTGTCGTGGGCGCTGGTCGGCATCAACGACCTCGGCCTTGGTATCGAGCACCCCTTCGACGGGCCTCAGTCCCTGCGCATGGCGGTCATGTGCAACACCGTCCACGCCGCGGTGACGGACACCCCAGGGGGGGGCGTCGAGTATGCACGCACACCGACCCTGATAGGGCCCACATTCGGCCCATGGAATCGGTTCGGGGAATCGTAAGACTCGAGTGCGCCGGAACCCGGGTTTGCCGACGCTTTTTGATGGGCGCGTCCTGGATTTTGACGGTCCGGTTTTCCTGGGAAGTTTGCAGCGGGAGTTCGCGTCAAAATTCAGATGGGGTCTCGTCGTTTTGATGATGGCCCCGTCCGGCCAACCCGAGTCCCCCGAACCCGAGTCTCACGTTTCCCCGATCGGTGGATGCGCCCGACTGGCATTGCCAGCAAGCGGTGCAGAGTGGCTCAATTCCAAAAAAACACCCTGCTTGCCTCCAGGGTGCCCTGCGTTTCTTAGGTTTCGATGGGTTTGCCATGGGAAGCGTGACGTCACCACACCAGAAATCAATGGACGTCCTGGGGTCTCAGGGTTGGGCTTCTTGTGGAAGGTGTCTCGTGGACTAGCCTCCACTGCAGGTGGGCGCCGGCCGAACTCACGGCCGATGGAATCAAGCCGGAGAGGCAGCGGTCAGCGTGTCGGGGGGAGCGCGCCGATGTTGGCCAGGTCTGGGGCCCCCATAGAGGGGCCTCAAGCCCTCGTGTGTCGCCCGCTCTCGCAGCTTGTCCGAGCAGTGCCAGCGTCGAGAAGTCGTTTCCGCGCGCAGGTGTGCAGTTGGCGCCAGGGCTGGGCCTGAGCGATGTTGTGCTGGATTTCGGGTCTCGTTTGGCCTGTCATTCTGGCAGAGAGGGGCCCGGGGGAAGAGGCAGAAGCCACTCGAAAGACACATCGGACAACGAGACGAAGAGCACCGTTCAGGGCCAGCCCTGGTTGGTGCCCACCTGCAGGATTTCATGCACGGTACCACCACGGACAGATTCCGCGGCCTCGCTGCCGCCTTCCTCGACCGCGACCTGTGGTGCGACCGGCCAGACGCCGACGGCCCCAGCGAAGACATGTTGGCCTCGGAGGTCCGGACGAACAGGAAGAGGTACTGGAAGAGGACGAGGGAGGGAGGAGAGATGGAGGGAGCAGGGTAGACAAGGAGGGAGGAAGACGAGGAGGAGGGAGGAGGAAGAAGGAGGATAGGGGAGGGAAGAGGGCGGGCAGGGTGAAGAGGAGCAAAAGAAGTAGGATGAGGAAGACGAGGAGGAAGCAGAAGGTCAGCAGCAGGAGGAGCAGCAGGAGGAGGGCCCAGAGGATGTTCCACCTGGAGGGTTTCTCCGAATGGCTTCGGCGACCCGACCTCCTCCTCCTCCTCCTCCTCTTCCTCCTCATCCTGCTCCTCGCTCCTCCTCCTCCTCCTCCTCCTCCTCCTCCTCCTCCCTCCTGCTCCTCCCTTCTCCTCCTCCTCCTCCTCCTCCTCCTCCTCCTCCTCCTCCTCCTCCTCCCCTGCTCCTCCTCCTCCTCCTCCTCCTCCATCTCCTCCTCCCCCTCCCCCTCCTCCACCTTTTCCTCCTCCTCCTCTTCCTCCTCCTCCTCTTCCTCCTCCTCCTCCTCGGGTCGCCTACGGCCCTGGGAGAAACCGTGCAGTTCCACCTCCCAAAGTGCCATGAAACACCGAAGGGGAGACGTCCAGAGCGCAGGATGGGTCCCAAACGGACGCCTGGGCCTACTCATCACCACATTCATCGTCATCGTCGCCCTCACCCTCATTCTTGTCCTCGGCATCGCTCGGGCGTGGGCCAGTTTTGCCCTGGCGAGGGCCATTGAGGAGCATCTTGGACCATCTTGCGAAACATGCACGCGCGAAATCAAACAACGCACAGGGTATGGACGTCCGAGCGATGGCAAGTGTCCTCTCCCCACCTCGCTCCCTCGCTTTGTTTCGCGCGGCGGCGCGCGCGCAAGGGAAGGGGAAAGAGGGACTCTGAGGGGGGAGTAGGCAGAAGGAGGAGGAGGAGGGAAGATGGAGGAGCAAGGAAGAGCGAGATGGAGCAGGGAGGATGAGGAAATTCGAGGAAGGAAGAAGGAGAAGGAGAAGGAGGAGGAGGAGGAGGGACGAGGAGGGAGGGAGAGGGGTGGCGCCCTCTTTCCAGGGGTGGCGTCGTCTTTCCCCGTCCTCGTCCCCTTCTCAACCTCGACGTCCTCCGACATCCCTGTTCCGTACACGACTCCTCCTCCTCCTCCTCTTTCTCCTCCCCCTCCTCCTCCTCCTCCTCCTCCTCCTCCTCCTCCTCCTCCTCCCTCCCTCTCGCCCTCCACCTCACCCTCGCCCCCACGACGCGCTCGGGGGCTTCTTCTGCGAGGGGGAGGGGCTCCCCCCTCCTCCGTTCTGCTCGGCCTCCCCCCTCCCCTCCTCCCCGGGCGGTCCGGTCCGGGTCGTTCCGTACAGATTTGTCGGTAGGGCGGTCCGGGCGTTTCGGTTGAGATGTTCTCATCGTTTGCGACCTTGAAGGTTAAAACTTCCAGCAGTCACACCGATGAAGGGCGGGCCGTTTTCGAGTTGGGACTCGCCTTGGCGCCGCGAACATGCCCAATCAAAGTTAAAAGCAGTTGCACGGACGGGGGGCGCTTCCTTAGCAACATGTGTTTCTCGTCCTGGCCCCGCGCGCATTCGTCTGAACATACCTCGGTGGCTGAACAGATGGAGGGCGGCGCCTGTTCGAAGCTGGGACATGTCGCCGAAGACTTCCACGTGATCGGGACTTCGCTGGGCTGTTGTGGACCAGGGACCCAAACACGTGTGCAGGAGCTGCATGGAGGAAGGGTCGATCTCTTTCTACGGCGTGCTGGTCGTTGGTCAACTTTTATTTCAGCACCGCTTCGTTTCATTCCTTCTGGTCGTAAGTCGGGCCTGTCCCTCTACAGGGGGCATATTCAAAAGCAGTCAACAGGGGGGGAAGATGTTTTGGCTATTGTTGAATATTGTTGGAGTATGTTTGGGTTGTTTTTTTCGCCCAAAATCCCCCTGTAGGGGGACAGGCCCGACTTAATTCTAGTCCTTGCAAAGCGGGGTTCCTGGCCGGGGAGTGAGATCAAGATCGGCTCGGGGATTACCTTATTGTGTTCTCCGTGTGTGCTGGGCGTTCGTCTGCATCCTGGGGGCAGGGTGCCCTCGATCGTTCTTCAGCGTGGCCAGCAGAGGGTCTCGTGTCCTCGAGGGCTGTGATTATGGCCTAGGTCCGACTGCATTTCGGCACTAGATTGCAACAGTCTGTATTTGCGCGTTAGCTTTCTCACAGGGGCGGCTGCATTCTGCATACACTTGCTTACCACAGGTCGGTTTGTGTAGCTGTCCTGGTTCGCCTGGCTACCCTCGATTCGCACTGCTGCTGCCGCATCGTCGAGTTGGCCAGGGATTGTCGCGCACATCTTGGGCGATTTTCCCCAAACAGTGCTTACTTACACTTAGGGGTTGTTGCTTAGCTTCGCGTTCCTGAGCTCCCATGGGTAGTTCTCTCGGCAACCCCAAGAGTCAGCAATGCCGGGGCACCGTCAAAGACGTCGATGAAATGCCAGTTCGCAATGGTCACGTCGGCTTGGGGGATGCCAGTTTTCATTGGGTGCTGGTTCTCGTGGGAGCCGATGGCCATGGCCACGGGAAGCATTTTTACAGCGCACGAGGACAAACAATCAGTATGTGTGTGTGTCTGTGTGTGTTCAGCTTGTGTATATTCAGCTGGAATTGGAAAGGCGCTGAGTCACAACAACTACGGATTTGGATGATGGGCAGGTGTTATCAGGAAGCGAAGGGGTGTTGGGCATGCGCATGGACAGAAGAGATCGTTGCGCCCCAGGAGATCTGCGGTATACACATGGGGGTAGTTGCTACGCCACGGCCACGCAAGGCCGAGCACTGGAATGACACGCGGCCACATGGCCGCGGGCTTCGCACCCGCACCAGCACACAAGGCATTGCACTTGGCATGAGTGGGCGTTGCGCCCGGCATGGGTTTTGCACCCGCACGACACAAGACATTGCACCTGAAATGAATGGGCGTTGCACCCGTTTTGGGTTGCGCACCCGCGGAGCACAAGGCATGGCACCCGACACGAATGGGCGTTGCACCCGTGTTAGACATTTCACCCGCTCCGTCTTCTTTCTCCTTCGTCCTCCTGCTTTTGGTTCTCTGGGGGCGTTGCAACCGTTTTAGGTCTTGCACTCGCAGCACACAAGACATCGAATGCACTTTGCACGGGTGAGCATTGCACCCGACATGGGTTTTGCAATTGAAGGGCACATGGCAGTACTCGTGATAGTAACGGGCGTTGCACACGAGGTGGGTGTTGCACCCAGAGCGCACATGGCCTTGCATTTGGAAGTAATGGGCGTTGCACCCAAAGATGACGCGTTTGGGCGCCTGTATCGAGTGGTGGGCGTTGCACCCTGGTCCATCCTCCTCCTCCTGCACCACCTCCTCCTGAAGATCCTCCCCTTCTCCTCCTTCTCCGCCTCCTCCTCCTCCTCCTCCTCATCCTTCTCCGCCCCCTCCTCCTCCTCCCTCCTCTCCTCCTCCTCCTCCTCCTCCTCCTCCTCCTCCTCCTCCTCCTCCTCCTCCTCCTCCTCCTCCCACCTCTCCTCCAAACACTACTACCCCTGAGGACTCTAACGCATGCTGAAGAGCTCAGGCCCCTAAACCCTGGTAGTTTTTTAAGTCTCGTAAGGCTCCCGATGGCTAGAAGCCACCCAGTGGGGGGTTCTCGATTGAAAGTTCAAGACGTCTTTCTCTCCTGGCCTCTTCCTCGCCCTTCTTCGATTGAGAAGAGGGGGATGATAAGCAGGACAGCACGGCTTGGCGGAAGAGAAGAGGAGGAGGGAGGGAATGACAATGGTTATTGGGATGGGGAGGATACCCTAACTCTGCTCTTTGCCAAGGGCTACCAAACATTGATATATTCTGTAATACCTGAGACATCCGAACACAACAAACGCAAACACACGGGCATGACTTATAATTCCTAAAATTCCGATGACTCCCGCAACCATCTTCAGGCGATCCTACAAGTTTGCGGGACGGATCGAACCATAGGAGTTATCATAACTATAGAACATAACATTGTTTGGTGGTCATTTGCCTGGGGATTTCTTTTGAATTTGAGGACATAGCAGCGTTTGGCTGCGATTGGTAAAGAGTTAGAACATTCCCCCAGGATCCCAGTAGTTATCTTCCCTTCGCCATCCCATCCTCTTCTCTTCCACCAATCCGTCTCATCCTGCTTCTCATTCCCCCTCCTGTCAAGCAAGAGTGGCTAGGAGGATGCGCGGAGAGGAAGACGCCTTGAACGTTCAATTCACAGACTCCCACGAGGTAGGACTCGGGGGGTGTTGCCAGATTCCTCTTCCTGCATTTCTGCAAGCCCGCGAGGCGGGAGGGGAGGGTGGAAGTCCCCCCCCCCCGAAACTGGACCCCCAGATCCGTGGCCCCGGGGGCCCCAGGGACGCCCCTGCAGGACGCCCACCAGGATCCCCTGGGCCTAAGCAACGGACCCAATTCGGCCAGGAGGGCGGCCGAACGGCCCCCCGAGGGCCCCAAGAGACCCAAGACACCCAGCAGGCGCCCGAAGACGACCCAACGGAGACCCCCAACAGGCTCTCGAAACGCAGAAGATATTGACGTTCAATGGTTTTTGCAAATTTTGGGGATGCTCTGTTCTTCGGTCTTCCGGGCGTCCGAGACCGCCCAGGAGGCCCGAAAACCACCTGAAAGTATCCGAAAGGGCTTCCAGGCAGTCCAGGAGAGCCCCAAGACGGCACAAGGTGTTCAAGATGGCCCGAAGGGAGCACCATGACGGAAGAAGATGGCCCCAGGACGCTCCCCGAAGCATTCCAAGTCGTGACCCGGTCGTTCAGAGACACCGCTGTTGGAAACAAGATGGCAGGAGGAACCCCCCAGAGGCTCTCAGAAGTCGCCGAGGAGGCCCCCAGAAGGCCGCAAGAAGGCCTTACAAAAGTTCGTCTTGCCCCCGAAATGCTCTCCAAGGATGAGCCTGGCTGAGGAGGGTAGGGAATAATTTGCAGCGTAGGGCGAGAAGGGGGAAGAGGAAGAGGGAGCATGAGGGAAGGACAATGAATAACATGATTGTAGCGGCGATGCCCGAAAATTCAACAAGGCGTTATCGTTAACTTGTCTGTTTTACCTTCCTGCCCTTCGCCGGCATGCTAAGCTTCAAAGACCAAGGTACATGACGCGAAACGCCAATACAGTCTTTTACCTTCATATACACATACATAGATACGCACACGTAGACATACATATGCATGCCCTTTATATGTTTATATGTATTCATATACATACATGCACATATCTCCAAAATAGTGCCTGCACTTAGGGGCTCGTACTTCTCGCCTGAGCAACTGGGCCTGTCTGGCGGGCTCGCGGCTTTGTCGTCGCCGTCGCCGCCTCGTCGCCGCCCCGTCGTCCCCTCGGCGCCGCCTGTCGTCCTGGCTTGCACGGCTTCCCACTACTTTTCAGTGCCGTGCGTCGCTTGGCATCGCTCCGCATCGCTTGCGTTGCAATCGCACTGCGTAGCAGTCGCATTGCGCTGCGTTGCGATTCATCGCTTGTGCACTGTTTTGCATTGCCTTGCATCGCTATTGCATTGATTTGCATTGCATCAGTTCTGCGCTTCACTTTATACTGCATGGCTGCGCCTTGCATTGCTTTGCGTTGCGTGGACCTGCTTTCCATTGTTTCGAATTGCTTTGCGCCGCTGTAAACTGCTTCGCATTCCTTTGCATTGCTTTGCATGGGTTTGCGTTGCATTGTACCTCACACAGTCTGCACCACATGGATGGTACCACGGGGTCCACGCTGGCAGTTGTGTATCTATATATATATATACGTATAGATATATCTGTATACAGGGCCTCTGAGCAGGTGCGTGCCTCCGACGCCATCATGGGCCGCACCGCGCTGCACCACGCAGCGTACAGCGGCGACTTCCAGCTGGTGCAGAGGCTGATCCAGGCCGGGGCGGACATCGACGCCGAGGACGTCGTCGCCGTCGACCTCGTTCACTCGGCGTCGTCGGACGTCGACGCCAGCGTCGACGTCCTCGTCGTCCTCGGCGTCCACGTCCTCGTCGTCGGCGGCGGTCGTCGCCGAGGACGTCGACGCCGAGGACGTCGGCGTCGTTGACCTCCATCGTCCGCTCGTCCTCCCCCGCCGCCCCCTCCAGGGTCCGCCTGGTCGCCACGGACGAATCCGCTCCAGCAGTAAGTCGGGCCTGTCCCTCTCCAGGGGGAAATTCGAAAATAGTCTAAAAATAGACTGGGGACAATTTTTTGGCTATTCTTGCAAATTTTTGATCATTTTTGTTTTTTTGATTTTTCGTTCAAAATCCCCCTCTAGGGGGACACGACGCGGTCCCCAGGGCGGCGCGGTCGACGTCGCTGCCCTGGCGCGCTGCCCTGGCGCGCTGCCCTGGCGCCCCCTGGGAAGCGCTCGGGGGTCCGGCGGCCGGCCTTGGTCGGCGGATGCCAGTTGCGCCTTGCGCGCCGTCCACCACCGGGGGGCGGATCATCAGCAGCGTCGTCGTGGCGTTGTCATCATCATCATCATCATCATCATCATCATCATCATCATCATCATCATCATCATCATAATCACCACCGTCACCATCATAATGAGCATCAGCCTCAATCATCAGCAGCAGCAGCATCATCACCGTCCTCATTCACATCGTTATCGCCATCATTATCATTATCATCATCATCATCATCATCATCATCATCATCATCATCATCATCATCATCATCATCATAATGAGCATC
>CAUYUJ010022721.1:110000-119736 GCA_963575745.1 Prorocentrum cordatum
TTGCACCGGGACGTCACGCCGTTGGCATTGATCAAATGGCAATTTCATTAGATGCTCTTTCCAGCGGTCAGGTGGTGAGAGCTCGCATGCATCGAGGGCGGGATCCACCGCCGAGAAAACGCCAGGGCCCATACCACATTAACAATGCCAAGAAGAAAGGAGACAGGAAATGAGGAGGAGGAGGAGGAGGGGAAGGATGGAGGTGCGCCTGAAGCCACCGAGCGGCGGCGAGAGTCGCAACGTGAGTACCCTGCAAGCAAAACAATCGTTAGTTTTTTTTTTGCTAGCGGTCAGGTGCCCCAAAGCTCGTGTACATCGTGGGCGGGATCCACCGCCGAGAATCACCAGGTTGAAATCGCATTCGCAGTGCGGGCAACGCAGCTAGAGTTGCAACCAAGCCGGCATCGCCGAGAAATTCACAGTAGCTCTCGAATGAGGCTGCAATCTTGGCAACGTGAGAATGGTATAAAACAAGCGCGCAAGCGCCTTGCAGAAGCTCGGGGGGTAGACAGCAGCAGTATTTGTGGCGGGCACAGCTCCTGCGCTTCGAACCTTTACAGAAATCTTGTTGAAAGGGGGCAGGGTTGAGCAAGCCCACGGGGAGGCCCGTATCCTTGCGCCACAAGGAACCCCGCCTACACATGGAAGTGATGACGAATTGGACGGCCCGACGTCTCGCGAGACGCTTGAAATCAGGGAGAAACCACAGCCTGGAAGTCGTAGGGTTTTCTCCACCGGCCAAGGGACCTGGAGTTCCAACCAAGATTGTGCGAAGCGTGCAACGAACATGATGAGATAGTTAGACGCTTCAAATTGGGCCTGCAGTTTAAAAGAGAGGTCTGAGAGCCTCAAGAGGCGCTCGTCCGAACGCACAGCCGGAGGGCCGATTCCATGACCTCTGGCACGCGTGAGAGTGTTGCACGGGACGCCAGCGTGCCAGCCTAGCAGTAGTCCTATCTGAGACCAAGAGATTATTTTTGATCCATTCTCCACTCGGGTCAAGTTGCACTGGTCTCCAAGCGACAGGTCCCAGACAAGGATTCAAAAATCAATGACACCAGCAGCACGAGCAAAACCGCCGTGCCCAGAGAAGAGCTCGAGGATCACGGTAGCTCTCAAATGAGCGGAGGCATAATTGAGGGCACCGCGCACACGGTTTGGCTCAGGTGTTTAACGTAGGCGCCCACATGACGTTGAAGCAACAGCGGTAGGCGATTCAGACTTTCTGCCAGCACGCTTCCACTTTCGTATCGACGGACACTGTTCCACGTTCGCCTCCGGCCACGGCGGCGAATTTCGTCTTCATTTCGGCAGGAGGCTGCGAAGTCGTGAGATACGGGCCTGCGTGCCGACTTTATACAGCTCGTATTTGCTCCATGCTGCGCCTGATCCACACGGAGGTCACAGCGCGTTGACGACTTTCAGTGGGTTGTTGATACATGGTCGGCCCCTGGATGCCATTCTGTTTCGGGCTGTCCCCAGCTCCCACACCGATATTGGGCGGCGCTTGCACGTCAAAGCCCGTGATACCCCGTACGAGTTAGCATGTGTGTGTATATGGTGATCGGTCATCTCGATGTCACGCCGCCTGCCCGGGCGGCTTGGGCGATTTCGGCAGTGAGTGCGCGCGCCGACTCGTATGCTCGACGAGGGGCGAAGTTGCATCCCGTGGATCCGAGTGCGGCCTCGCACTGCAAGCCGTACGGTGACGGTGATGATGTTGAGGTTTGACGACTGTGTTGTTGATGGCACTGCTAGTGAGGACGTGCTCCATGTTATTCAGGAGGGAGAAAACGCACAGACACAATGAATCGTCGATTCCCAGGAAAATATAGGAACATATGGGAAGTGGGGGGAAGACAAAAACCAGGTACATATGGGAAACATATGGGCAATATTTTTAATTGTGTGTATTTATTTGTGTGTCCCAGGGCCCCTTCAGTTTTGGCTGCGTGGCCGATTCGTTCTGCCGACGCTCACTTTTCATCCTCTCGGGTATGGCTCGTTGGAGGCAGGCCAATCCAGCTTCCTCTCTCGGTTCCCCTTCTCTATCCCTGCATCCTCCTCGTCCTTCCCTGCTTCCTCCTCGTTCTTTCTGAACTATTGTCCTCCTCCTCCCCCTCCTCCTCCTCCTCCCCCTCCTCCTCCCCCTCCTCCTCCTCCTCCTCCTCCTCCTCCTCCTCCTCCTCCTCCGCCTCCTCCTCCTGCAGCAGAAAGGAAGGGAGAGGACAGAGGCGGGCCAGCAAGCAGCAGCAGGGTGCGAGGCGGTTTTGACCTGGAGCAGAACCGACTCGGGCAGAGGCGGGTGGCGCCAACGACACACGGCAAGACCCGCCGGCCGCTTCCGCCACCGCGTGCCCGAGCCTGCGCAGCTGGCGAGAGCAGCTGGGAGGGCAAGGGGGAGAGGAGGGAGGAGGGAGGAGAAGGCCAGAAGGAACTGGGAGGCGGAGCAGACGGACGCACGGCCAGGGGCCCTGCGCCACCTGCTCCTCCTCCTGCTCCTGCTCCTCCCCCTCCTCCTCCTCCTCCAGCGCTCCCCCTCTTTCTTGTCCACCCCTCAGTCCCCCTCGTCCACCTCATCCAGCCCCCTCTCCTTCCCCAATCCTCCCCCTCAGTCCCTCTTTCTCCTCTCCCCTCCCCCATCCCCCCCTGGGCCCCAGGCAGGTCCCCCAGCCCCTTCTGCGGGGGTGGCCCTGCAGCTCAGATCCCTTTTGGAGGGTCCCCAGGCCCGATCACGGGCCCCCTCAGGAGGGAAAGAAACACACAGACATAATTAATCGTCGATTCACAAGAAAATATGGGAAAATATGGGAAGGGGGGGGAAGACAAAAAAAAACCCAAATATTGGAACATCTGGGGAATATTTTTATTTGTGTGTATTTATTTGTGTGTCCCAGGGCCCCTTCACCCCCGAGGTCCGGGAACCGAGGGAAGAATGTGGGACTCAAGACTGCGCCTCGTCAGAGATTTGGGGACGGTGCCGCAGTATACTAATACCATGTTTGCGTCGCCCCCCAGGGGCGGCGCGCGCACCTAGAAATCTTACAGCAGGTGCGTCGTGGCGGGTGCTTTTTGGCCGTGCGGCTCGGAAAGCAGTCACCTGCAGGATGGTTCTACTACATGTCCGGGTCGGACGCACGCCTCCGAAGAGGACACACAGCGTTAAAGTATGGTCTTCTGCGTCCCCATCTCGGGAGTGGTCCTGGCCCTGGCGCCGAGGACTCGTGGGACGGGTCGACGCCCCTGGACGTCGCCCGCGCCCGCAACAACACGCTGGCGGCGTGCCGCCTCCTCGACGCCGGCGCCAGGCAGCCGGGCCTCGGCGGCAGCATCCTCCCGAGACCTCGGCGTCACCCATGCATACTACATCGGGGGCGGCAAAGAGGGGGGTGATGACTAGGGGGGGTGGATATCCTGGCGTGGGCCATGATATCTCCCAGATTTCATGGCGCTTCTTCTGATTTTATTACGTCCCCAGCACCCCACCTGGGCCGCGCAAATGCCGCCGGTCATGATTTGCACCCCCCCCTCTTGGACGCCCCTTGGCCGTCCCAGACTACAGTAGGAGCTCGACCACAAGGCCATCCACAAGAATCCCAACCCTGAGACCCCAGGACATCGATGGATTTTTGGTAAGGGAGCGTCACGCCTTCCATCGCAAAACCATCGGAACCGTAGTAGTATGTCATTGCGCGTCCCAAGACCCCCTCGCGTCGCGAAAACACCGCGACCAGAGGTGCTCGGCCTTGTCGTCGGCCTCCAGGGGCCCCCACAGGCTTGCGGAGCGGTGGAAAGAAACAACCCAGGACGAAAAGTGGGCCCCGGGGAAAGGCTCCTGGGGACCCCGTATGGAAAAGCATTGATCAAGGCGTCTTCCTCCCCCCGACCCGGCACCGAGGGAGGAAAGGAGAAGGAGGATGAGGCGGAGGAGGAGGAGGCGGAGGAGGAGGAGGTGGAGGAGGAGATGACGGAGGAGGAGGAGGAGGAGGAGGAGGAGGAGGAAGGAGGAGGAGGAGGAGGACGAGCAGGACGAGCAGGAGGAGGAGGAGGAGGAGGAGGAGGAGAGAGGTATAGGGATGCGCTCAGAGGTAGGCAGGTGTTCGGATGTTTTCGCTCATTCTCGGTGGTTTTCCAGCGTCGGGATGCTCTCCAGCAGCTGCGCCTCGCCGAGAACATTCCTGGGGTGCCTGGATCGTCCGTAAGTGCCGCCGGAGAGCCGAGCTTTAACCCAAAACCAAGGGGCAACGTTTGGGAGCGATAGGCTTAGGGGGAACGCATCGACCCACAAAAAAACGCCCGCGCATCGCCGACAGAAACCTGCTGACCGCCGCGACCAGGAGCATGCGGTCTTGCTACTGGGGGCTTATCGCCGATCTACTGTGGTGCATGCCCGGTTCCAGGTCGAAGTCCCCCGCCCCCTGAGCCAGTCCACCCTGCTCGTTCCCTCCGCTCCTCCTCAGACGGGGGGAGGGGGGGGGGCGATGGTCGCCAAGGGTGCCTCGAGGGCGGTGTGTCGTTTTGAGACTCGGGGTCGTCCTCCGAGTGCGTCTCGGGCGCCCAGGCTCCCCCAACAAGGGTCCCCCCGATCCGTGCGGGCGGTGGCTTACCGTGCGGCAAGGTCTTTTCTGGAGGATCTCGAGGCCACCGCACTCACTGCCACCGCGCCGACGTTGGGATCCACAGGGAGGGGGGGTGGGGGAGTCGGGGAAGGCCGGGCTTTGCTCAAAAATAGGTTTTGCGCAAAGGGTGCTTGAGCACGGTCAACGCGCAAACCAAGGATGGGCGATTTTCCCAAGGATGCTCTTGCATCCTTCCCCTTCGATCCCTTCTGGGCCACCTTCGCGGGCCGCGCCCCGCTCGAAGAGTGTCGGCATGGCGTTCCAAGGCCCCTGCATCCTGATCGTACATCCTTATGGTACGGGTTGACTTCATTTGCTCGTGAAAGAAGCTTGTGGGTACAGGGCCCTTCGTCGGAGGTTGCCCTCGGCGTTGCCCTGGGATCCTCGGGGTGCCTCGGGCTTCTTCAGCCCCAGGGGCTCTTGCCCCGGGTTCCTCGGCGCTGCTCGTGGCAGCACCAAGCAGTTCCAAGCAGGGCCAAGCAACGCGCAAGCAATGTCAAGCACTGCCACGCAATTGCAGGCAATGCAGAGCAGGGCCAAGCAATGCCAAGAGTACCCAGCAATGCCATGCAACGCCAAGAAGCAACGCCTGGTACTGCCCAGCACCGCCAAGCAACGCCAAGCAATGCCCAGATCGACAAGGAATGACAAGCAACGCCACCTACTGCTCAGCTGTGCCAAGCAGCGTCAAGCAACGCCAGACAACACCAAGCAACGCTAAGCAAGGCCCAGCAACGCTAGACAACGCCAAGCAACGCTAAGCAATGCCCAGCAACGCCAAGCAACGCCAAGCAACGCCAAGCAAATCCAAGAAGCAACCACACTCAATGCCCAGCATAGCCAAGCAACGCCAAGCAGTACAACGCCGAGCAATGCTAAGCAACGTCAAGCAATGCCCAGCTATGCCATGCAATGCCAAGCAATGCCAAGCATGACCAAGCGACGCCAAGCCATGCCAAGCAATGCCAAGCAAGACCAAGAAATGCCAAGCAGATCCAAGCATTGCCAAGCAGCACCACGCAATGCCAATATATGCCCAGAAATGTCAAGCAATACCATGCAGTGCCAAGCAATGTCAAGCAACGCTAAGCAACGCCAAGCAGTGCCACGCAACGCCAGGCAATGGCAAGCAACGCAAAGCAGTGCCATGCAAAGCCAAGCAATGCCAAGCAGTGCCCAGCAATGCAAAGCCCATGCCAAGGCATGCCAAGCAGTTCCAAGCAACCTCAAGAGCCAAGCAAATGCAACGCCGATGCCAAGCAATGCCAAGCATTGCCACGCACCGCCAAGTGATGCCAGGCAAGGTCAAGCAATGCCAAGCAATGGCGAGCAACGCCACGCGATGCCCAGATATGCCAAGCAACGCCAAACAACGCCTAGCACCGCCAAGCAATGCCACGCAACGCCACTTCATGCTCAGCTATGCCAAGCAATGCCCAGCAGCGATTATAAGCAATGGCAGGCCATGCCAAGCAATGCCAAGCATCGACGCCAAACAGTTCAAGGCAATGCCAATCGATGCTTTGCGCTCGAGCTGCCCTCGAAGGAAGACGAGCCCTAATCGAGGTCGCGCGGGCTTCATCCTCATCGTCTCGTCGTTGCTTTCCTCGCCCCCTGCAGGGCCGAGGCCCGTTGCACCAGCTAGGGCGTCCCTGAGATCCGACGTCGCGAACAGATCGCGAAACATCGCAGTGCTGATGCCCCGGCCGGCCCTCCCCGGGGCCACGCTGTGGCCCAGGCACGAAAGCCGACCGGGGCAGCACAGGAGCTAGAAGATGAGCTTGGGCCATAGGAGCGATCGGGGCGCAGAGTGCACACAGCCGAAAACTGCCCAAACCACCCCCATCGTCAGGGTGCGAGGGGATCTGGAGGAGAGCCTGCGCTTTGAGCTCCGGGCATCGCAATTCTGTCGCACCTGGGGGCGTTCTCGCTCGGTTCCGGGCTCCGGGACCATCACGGATCGACCTCGTTCGGAAAAAGGTTTCAGACAAATGGGGTCCGGGGCTCAGGTCGCAATTCTTCGCGATGTTTGCCATTTGTTCGCGGCTTCGGATTTCAGGGGAAGCCCTCGAGGGAACGGCTCGGGACGAAGGGCCGGTCACGGGGAGAAGGTCCGGACCTCCGGAGGCCCACGTTGCCGAAGAGCATGGCGTCGGGGGCCTGGGGAGAGGGGCGGAGGGAAGAGGAGGAGGAGGAGGAGGAGGAGGAGGAGGAGGAGGAGGAGGAGGAGGAGGAGGGGTCGGTCCGACGCCGCGAGCGCTCGCTCCCGTGGCTTGGTCAAGAAGGGGGGGCGGCGGGTGGAGCGGAGGAGAGGAGATGAGGCACAGGAGCGGGAAGGGCAGGGGTAGGGAGGAGGAGGCCACCCGCTCCTGCCGCCTCGCCCCTGACGAGCCCAGGAGGAGGAGGAGGAGGAGGAGGAGGAGGAGGAGGAGAACGAGGAGGCGGGGGAGGAGGCGGGGGAGGAGGAGGAGGGGGAGGAGGAGGAGGAGGCGGAGGAGGAGGAGGAGGAGGAGGAGGGGGAAAAGGGGGTGGAGGAGGACTTTGTCCGTTGCGCATTGCGCTGTGCCCTCAGAAGGCTTCTCTTCCTGCCCAATGTTCTTCGCCCGCCCACTTCCCAGCGTGCAAGCACTGGTCCTTGAATTCTCAGGTTGATGGCGCGCTGCATTCCTATTTTTGTTCTCTCGTCGGACCGCGACGATCAAGACGCGACGGCTCACGCAAGCCAGCGGTGCTCCAGCGCAAAGTAAAGAGAGGACTCCCCTCGTCGTGGCGTGTCCGTCGCCCCCGCGGCGGGGGGGCGGGCGGGGCGGGGGGGCTCTCGGTCGGCCGGCCTCTCTCTGGGGGGCGCGAGAGGGCCCTCGCCGCCAGCCCCTGGGCGCCTCGCGGTGCGGGCCCGGGGCGGTCCTTCCCGGGGGGGGGGGGGGCAGGCGCGAGGGCGCAAAGGGGGATGAGCCGAGCCATGCGCAGCGCGCAGCGCGGCGGCGCGAGGCCACCAGGCATCCGCGGAAGGCAGCTGCACCACCACTCGTCGGAGGAGTCATGCGTCGCTGGCGGCTTCCTGGGGCCCTCGTCGGGCCCCGGGACCGCCAACGGAAACGACTCACTACGGAAGCTGCGAGGGTCGGGATTTCCGGGGACCCGCGTCTGTGAGAAATCAAGACATCAGACGTATGGATTCTCTCGCTGCGAAAAGGTCACGACGAGAAGTCGCTGCCCTTCCGCCTTCTTTCTGTCAGCAGGGGGGGGGGCCCTCGCCTTGCATCTGGGGCTGTCACAGAGAACGACTCTCGCGACGAAGAGCTGGTCCTCGGCCAGGAGAGCGTGCACGCCAATGCTAGGGCCCTTGCTGGGAACGTTGGTGGTCCACAGGCCCCTTCTGCATACAGTCGAGTCTGATTTGCAGGTCGCCCTGCCAGATCCAGGGTAACCCTTGCTCGTCCTCCACCTCCTCCTGCTCCTCCTGCTCCTCCTCATCCTTTTCCTCCTCCTCCTCCTCCTCCTCCTCCTCCTCCTGATCCACCCCTCCTCCTCTCCCTCCTCCTCCTCCTCCTCCTCCTCCTCCTCCTCCTCCTCCTCCTCCTGATCCATCAACCAACCCTCTCCTCCTGCTCTCCTCCTCCTCCTCCTCCTCCTCCTCCTCCCCTCCGACCTCCCACTCCACCCAAGAAATCCACTCCACCTCCTCCTCCTCCCGCTCCCGCCTCCTCCCCTCCTCGCTCATCCCTCTCCTCGCTCCTCCTCCTCCTTCCTACCTCTCCTCTCTCCTCCTCCTCCTCCTCCTCATCTCCTCCTCCTCCATCCCGTCCTACCCCCCCCTCCTCTCCTCCTCCTCCTCCCTCCTCCTACCTCCTCCTCTCCTCCGCCTCCTCCTCCCCTCCTCCTCCTCCTTCTTCCTCCTCCCTCCTCCTCCTCCCCTCCTCCTCCTCCTCCTCCCCCTCCTCATCCTCCTCCTCCTCCTCCTCCTCCTCCTCCTCCTCCTCCTCCTCCTCCTCCTCCTTGTAGATCGCCCTACCAAATCCAGGGTAACCGCCCTTGCGTCCTGCGTACGGCGCCTCATGTCCGCTGCAGTCCTTGGCAGCCGCCCACCTTGGTTTTCAGAGGCCGTGTCACCCTCGGAAGAGTCTCGTGTCCTCTCGCGCGTCCTCTCTTCAGTCGAGTGCGTGGCGAAATCCGAGCCCTGCCACCGCCTCCCCTCCCATCGTCAGGAGCATCGGTGGCTGGTGGGGGCACAGCCCACCCGCACAGCAAGGACGGGCAATCTTCCCAAGGGTGCCCTTGCATCCTTGCCCCATTCGGCCCATCCGCAGCGACTTTCGCTGGCCAGCCTCGCTCGAAGAGCGTTGCCATGGGCCTCCAGGGCGAGGAGCAGCAGGCGCAAGAGGTGGAGGAGGAGGAGGAGGAGAAGGAGGAGGAGGAGAAGGAGGAGGAGGAGAAGGAGAAGGAGAAGGAGGAGGAGGGGGAGGAGGAGGAGGAGGAGGAGGAGGAGGAGGAGGAGGAGGAGGAGGCCCCTGCATCCTTATACCGCGCATCCTCATGATGCGGGCCGACCCTGGAGGCCAAGTCGTCCTCGGAGGAGTATTGTGTCCTCTCGCGCGTCCTCTCCAGTCAAACTCGGCCGTGTGCCCAGCCTCATGGTTTTCCAGCCGACTTCAGCCCTGACTGCCACGACAAACTCTCGAGCGCCAAGACATGACCGAAACTTGAGGGTTTTCACGAGCCGGGCCCTGGGAGGCGGCCCTCGTTCGACGCCGTTTCGATACCTTTCCTGGGTGCTCGAACTTGCTCCGGGGATTTGGCCCCTGAGTGCGGTGTGGGCCACACACAGGCGGCCCGGATTTGTAGGCCGACCCTGCCAGATCAAGGGCACCCTTGTGTCCTGTGCCTCGCGACACGTGCCTTCTTACGCTCCTGTGGCGATGTGGCCCTCGCAAGGGTCTTGTGTCCTCTCGCGTGTCCTCTCGGGGGGGGAAGGGGGAGGAGGGGGAGAAGGGGGAGGAGGAGGAGGAGGAGGAGGAGGAGGAGGAGGAGGAGGAGGAGGAGGAGGCGGAGGAGGAGGAGGACGAGGAGAAGGAGGCGGAGGAGGAGGAGGAGGAGGGGGAGGGGGAGGAGGCGGAGGA